>VCRD01003401.1:0-42231 GCA_006783055.1 Trinorchestia longiramus | reverse complement strand
CACCAGCAGCACCAGCAGCACCAGCAGCACCAGCAGCACCAGCAGCACCAGCAGCAAACACAATAACCGCACAACCAACAGCAATGACAGTTTTGTACCAAAACTTCCACTGCTGAAGTTAATGAAGACAATAGTAAATTATATTAATCCAATGTTTATTTGGCGATGTTAGGTGAAATGATATTTTTTGCAGCTTCATTCCATCACAAACTGATGCTACCAATTGAAGTTCTCAACTCATGATGAGCAGCATGATGAGGAGCATGATGAGCAGCATGATGAGCAGCATGATGAGCAGCATGATGAGCAGCATGATGAGCAGCATGATGAGCAGCATGATGAGCAGCATGATGAGCAGCATGATGAGCAGCATGATGAGCAGCATGATGAGCAGCATAATGAGCAGCATGATGAGCAGCATGATGAGCAGCATAATGAGCAGCATGATGAGCAGCATGCTAAGTAGCATGAGTACACTAATCACCACCTGACGAGCCTCGCTGTAGTAAAGAGTAGAATGTAGTCGTAAAAAGGTCGTAAATGGTTTACGCTGGGCATCAGCGCCAGTGCAAACAGTCGTAAGCGGCAAGACTGATGTCAAATGGAGGCAGCTGTTTGACAACAGCCGCAACAGCCTTTAACAGCGCTGACAGCTACACTTGTAAATTGCAGTGTAAACAGCTGTAATAGTCTGTCAAAATGTAAAAGTGTCACGGTTAACATCTGTAACCGTAAAAGCCTGCAGCTATAGTTTTTTAAAGTGTCACGATTAACAGCTGTAACCGTAAAAGCCTGTAACTATAGATTTTTACAACAGTATACAAGTCTGTTGGGTTGCAAACAGTTGTAAACTGTTTTGCAATGCAAACAGGTTCTCTTCTAAGGCAAGTTAAGGAAAGTAAAAAAATTTACTTCCGAATGCAAATCTCAACAATCATGGATTGTACTCTGTACGGAGGCTGTACGGAGGCTGCATGGAGGCTGTACGGAGGCTGTGCGGAGGAAGGGTCTGTTTCATAACGGATCAGTCAGGGTAAAACGCCTAGTAAAATAAAAATACGAACCAATTTTATAAAACACAACTCAAATCCAATACAAAAAACATTGATTATGAAACACACGCAAGTTTAGTTTTTGGAATTTGGTGATTTTCAAAGAGAACAATCAATTAATGTTTAGAATTAGGTGGTGTTTAGAAGAAGAGTAAAGAAAGACAAGGAATCCTGAGAATTTAGAACAAAGTTTCGAATGTCAGACGCGGAAAGACATCACGGACGCCAGGCGGCACCCAGGGCTGTGCTGTACAGCGTTCAACATATGACTCTTGCTCGCTGGTTTTGAGTTCCAAGGCAACTGCAAAAGGGATTTTGAGTTCCAGGGTAACTGCAAGAGGGATTTTGAGTTCCAGGGCAACTGCAAGAGGGGTTTTGAGTTCCAGGGTAACTGCAAGAGGGGTTTTGAGTCCCAGGGTAACTGCAAGAAGGATTTTGAGTTCCAGGGCAACTGTAAGAGAGGTTTTGAGTTCCAGGGCAACTGCAGGAGTGGGTTTGGGTTCTAGAACAACTGCAACAGCGTTTTTTTGTTCTAGGACAACTGCAAGAGGGACTTTGGGTTATAGGACAAATGCTAGAGTGATTTGAGCTTCTGGAACACCTCAGGAGCGGTGTCGGGTTCGTGCAACAGTGTAGAGGCATCTGGAAACACGGTTGCTGGACTGAAGCCCGACGACAGCTCCAACAATCGCCGGTTGCTCGAAGCGTGTGAACGCACTCGTGTGCGTAGAGGAACAGCGTACGGTTACTCAGCTCGGGTTTGGGTGATGAAAAAAAGAGTAACCCGATACCAACGCTGGCTTGTCTCAGCTGATGAGCCTGTACAGTGTCCACCCGAGCTGAAACAGCAAGTTTGTGTTAGAAAGATGATAGGGTTGGAAAGAAAATAAAGTGCCCCGGAAAGGTTGAGAAGGGGTGAAAAAATACACAAATTTAAAAATTGTACGAGGAAGGAATTGTGTTTCGATGTTTCACAGCTGAATTCCTGTTGATGCCGTAGCAAAGTTATTAGCAATAAGTTACTTCTAGTACCTTCGTGAAATTATCATTGTAGATTCACTGTTGGTATTATGGTGAAATTAATAATAGATTACTATCTATTAGTGCTAAAAAATTTCTACCAATGAGTAAAAATTATTATCATAGTTAAATTGTTGACAGAATTTGAAATTAAATATTGAAAAATTTAATTGAAAATGCGAATTATACATGCATTGTGTGATCTATTGGCATAAAATAATTATTAAAAAATACGTTTTGCTGAAGTATTACATTCATTCAGCTCTAGATGTATGAATGATCAGTTTTATGCTATGATACTGGTAGTATTACTATGGTACTGATGGTATTATTATGGTAGTATTGTCATGGTATCTAGGAAACAGGATTGTTGAAGTAAAAACTCAAATTCGCGCCCACGACACGAAAATTTCACAATGTTGGTAGTTGAAGCATCGTTTCAAGGTACGCTTGTGCTTCTTCATCCTGGGAGCGGATCCTACTATGTTTTTTATGAGAGTACTTTTATGCTTTTTATGAGAGTATTTGAATTTTTTTATGAAAGTATTTATATACTTTTTATGAAAGTGCTCTCAAACTCTCCTAAAAAGTGAACATTTACAAATAGTTTTTGGTGTTGTACTCTTTTATGAATGATCACAGACTACTTTTGTGCTTTCTTTTTAACAAATGATACATTTACTTAATGAGAACATGGTACTGATATAAACCAAAAACTCAACTCAGTCTTTTCAATTAGTCAAATTTAAACACTTTTTTATAGCTTTAAACTTGTTATTAAATTAAAAAGAAGACTACAAAGAAGCGATGGTCTCATTTTAGTAATTTATTGGTCATGTTTTGTTCTATTCTTGGGAGGGAAAAACTACAACAGTTGAACTTATTTGTTTGTGTCACAGAACTTAATCATGTGTTTGGTGTGAGAGTGCATGTACTTAATTATTGAGATATGGACCATCATTCTGAATACTAAGACTTATAAAAGCGACGCAAGTATATGAACACATACTTGTATCATAAAATAAAATATAAAATAACTAATAAAAACATGAGCGCAAAGGTTCATCAAAAATAGTAGAAAATCAGCAATGTGTTAATAAGAAAACTGTAATTACACCTTTGAACATGACTACTAGAGAGAAGGTTATTATTGGCTGTGTAATTACAGGCCTCCAGCGACCTGATTGGCTGGAAAATGGTGGCAGGAGAGAACCCCATGGGGGATGTACAAATCGAACGCTGATTTTTGGCCGTAGATTTTTGGATTGCTAATTCTTTGTCCGCTAATTCCTAGTCCCTAAATCTTTAGCCGCTAATTTTTGGCTTCTAAATTGTTGGCTATTGATTTTTCGGTTGTGAAATTCTTTAGCACGTATTCTCTTTTTGGAGAACAAACTTTTAGAGATAGAAGTGTGCAGAAAAAGACTAACAATAGCTGAATGCAGCAAAATGGAAACCTTAAAGAAAGATCCGTTGGGGGTGAAATGGGACATGAAATAATAAAAGCGGCTATGAAAATAATTAAATTGAAAATATAATAACAAACTGACAGCAGGTATTCACTGTAACTGTTAAAGAAAAGTTTTATACCGATAGAAATGGAGTTAGATATCGTCAATACTTCTAAAAGGCATGAAAAATAATACTTGACTCATTATGATTTGAGGTAATATTTCAGTTCGAGGTACAACTGTATCACACGCATTAACTTCATTAGAGTTTACGTGCAATTATAACTGGAGGGAAACGAGTCATCCCCCATTCCTACATTTCCTCCCTCCCCACTTACGCATATTGCTTGGATCTCAGCCACCTTGCAATAACAATAATAATAATTCGTGGCAGAACACAAAGCAACAAATCACAATTACACAAATGAGTAAAACCCGGCGCGTAAATTGGACGTTTCAACAAGACAGTGAGAAAGGCGCACAGTACGCGCAAACACTGGCACTGATGTCGTAAACACGGTTGTGTCGTAAACATGAACGTGTCATAAACGCAGATGTGTCGTAAATAAGAAAACACATCGAATGTATGCTTGTCGCAGAAACACAATTGTCGTAAAAGTGTAACGCAGTTCTGAACACGAACGGTCCCAAACGCGTAAACAAGTCACTGTCTTAAACCTTTGCAACGACTTATGTATAGAGGCATCGTCTACCATGTGCGATACACGTACACGTGTCAGTACGTGCTGTCATGTACAAGAAAGTACTGACACCCAAAGTAAGGCAGAACCAACTCCTGAAGTAAGGAAGTATTGACGCCTAAAGTAAGAAATTACATACACATAAAGTAAGGAAGTACCTTCATATAAAGTAAGGAAGTACCTTCACATATAGTGAGAAAGTACCTTCACATAAAGTAAGGAAGTACCTTCATTTAAAGTAAGGAAATACCTTCATTTAAAGTAAGAAATTACCGGCAGCTAAAGTAAGATGGCCGATACCAAGACACAAATTGTACTGATATCCAGTACTCCCTGTAGAAATGGTCAGCACCGGAAGGTACTGATACAAACATTCGGTTACTATTTCACTTAAACGGCAAATTTATTCCTGTGCTTCATAAAAGAACTCAAAAATAAAATAGTCTGGAAACGAACGCATGGATTTTCTTTCTCATCAACACCATCAGCTAGGAAGCTTGTAGCGTCAAGCGCCACTAAATGAGTGAGAACAAGAAAAAATTGCGTGATAAACTGCAGCGGCCGAACAGTTAAGGTGACGGATCGCTCCACGGAAAACAGGCAGTAATATTTAGGTCTTTTTGATGAATTATTTACCCCGTATATGCTAGAAAATAAGTGTTGTTTTGAGTGTTGAATACTTCGTATTTGAGCATTGTTGTGTTTATTTTTCGAGTAGTTTTGGTGTACAGCGTTGCACA
The DNA here is from genome assembly GCA_006783055.1 of Trinorchestia longiramus. Classification (NCBI taxonomy): domain Eukaryota; kingdom Metazoa; phylum Arthropoda; class Malacostraca; order Amphipoda; family Talitridae; genus Trinorchestia; species Trinorchestia longiramus. Next base: position 37,267 of record VCRD01003401.1, on the reverse strand, counting down.
AGCTGAAGGTTGTAAAAAAAGGGAAGCAGAAAAAAAATCGGTGTATTTTCTGTCCCATCGCTAAACAAAATGAGGCATAACATTGAATTTCGAAATACTACCCGGAAAATAAATCGAAAGGAAAAAACTTCATTCATCTGAGGAGTAGGGAAAAACTAGTTTGAAACTTAGGTCCTTGACACTGCTGTGTTTTGTTGTCATTTTTAAATTCCGATTCCTATTTTCAGAAACCAAATGTGCCTTCCCAGTCATACTTTAACTTGAAGAAATGGATTCCCAGCAACTTTAGCTTGCTAATCCCCATTACTTCCCAGCCAGTCCCCAGCTCACCACACGCCCATTAGGTCCCAGCCAGTCCCCAGCTCACCACACCCTCATTAGGTCCCAGCAGCCATAATTGGATTACTCCTGCTTCCCTGCACCCATGATGTCATCGTCTCATCTTACTTCTGCTGTTCAAGTTCATCACCCAAATATTCCAGCTAATTCTTTTCTTGACGACCAGAGATAAAAAATTTTACTCTGAAAATCCAGAGGATCTTGCTAGGATTTTTCATGCTTTAGATTAGTTTTCACATGTGTCAGCAACATCTGTGTCAGAAATATCCACATGCGTCAGGAGTTTCTGTGTCAGAAATACACATATGTGTCAGCAATATTTGTGTCAAAAATATCCATATGGGTCAGCAATATCTGTGTCAGAAATATCCACATGTGTCAGGAGTTTTTGTGTCAGAAATGTCCACATGCTTCATAAGTCTCCAAATATTCCAGAAATTTTTCCATGTGTCAAAAATTGCACGCGTGTTAGCAAATTTCTACTTTTATCTGTGAATTTTGAAAGCAGCAATCAAAATTCTAAAAGGTTAGTTAGACTACGATTTTGTGCTAAGGAGTGTAACTGAAACCAAAGTAACGAAAAGAAAAATGATGGTTTTAGTGAAGGTAACATGGGGGAGTAATTATTTAGCGTAACGTATTTTTTATACAGCATTCATACTTGACGCAATGTACGGTATGCTGTAGATGTATGCTGTGTACCGTATTCGTTATACAGTATAACTACTTTATCTAATACCTGACACACTTTAGATGTATATTATCTGACATATACATACAGTATACAGTACACATCTACAGTATACCAAAAAACACGCGCGCGCGTAGAACACAACGGGGCAAAGTTGTATGACACACAGAATAACAGATGTACAAAAGTGTCTACGATTTAGAGACGAAATTAATTTGCATTCATTCAAATACGACGAAAATATTCAAGATGTCTCATGGACGTCGAATAAAGAATGGGAAAGATGATAGCGCATAAAAATAACGCCAGGCTTTCACAGGTAGTAAAACTGCCTGGTCATACTCACACATGTACAGGATCACACATGTGCGGGATCACACATGTGCAGGATCACACATGTGCAGGACCACACATGTGCAGGATCACACATGTGCAGGATCACACATGTACAGGATCACACATGTGCAGGATCACACATGTACAGGATCACACATGTGCAGGATCACACATGTGCAGGATCACACATGTCCAGGACAAACACACGTCTGCCAACACAAACACAAAGCCTTGCCTCCAGTGGCAGCACAAACATTCCAGCTGGTGCGGTCAAGAAAAATAATCCTGGATTCCAGATGTTAGGCCCAAGCAAGGTTGTCCAGACCAGCATCACAGGACTCGTATATCAACACTCGTGCGTGTATGCGCGCATGAGGCGTGCGCATGAACCGAAAACTCAGCAGAAAAGTTGAGTTTCGTATGCGAGCGTTTTATTGCTGTAGACTTATGTTCAAGTAAAAAAACAATTTGGGATTTACCAGCGCGGGCTAGAAGAAGAATTACGGTGATGGAGATATAAATACGGTGATAACGGTAATGATAATCAAATTACTCGAACGACTGCATAAATCGACATAAGGAATAACGTAAAAGAGGTGATATTATCAATGTTCTCGATCGTAATCATCGCGCTATGTTCGATAATACGATATTGTTGAGCATGTGTTGTGCTGAACTTGAATGGTGAATTATTTTTCTAATGTGTTTTGGTGACAAATATCCTTTAACCCATTATTACCTAGCTTTGCATTCTCAACCCATTATAACCTAGCGTTGCAGACTCAACCCATTATTACCTAGCTTTGCATTCTCAACCCATTATAACCTAGCGTTGCATACATGCAACACAATAATAATCCATGTCTAAGAGCCTAGCGTTACATACATGCAACATACATTTTTTCTGTGTATTTGAATATATAAATGTTTTTTAAAGGAAAATAAAGCTTTATTACTGTTCTCTGATGTTTGTTCAACCTAATTTATAACAAAAATAATATAAATTTAGAAAAAAATTAATTCCAGCTCTAATGCGTTTTGCTAGCAGTCACCAATTCATGCAAGTGTGTCAAAAAAAGTCACTAATTTATGTGAATTGAGTAACGTCAACAATTTATACGAATTTGTCAACAAAGTCACCAATTTATGTGAATTTAGCAACATAGTCTCGAATTTATGCAAATTATCAACATGGTTACTAATTTATTCGAATTTGTCAACAACGTCACCAATTTATGTGAATTTAGCAACACAGTCACCAATTTATGTGAATTTAGCAACATGATCTCCAATTTATGCAATTTATCAACATAGTTACTAATTTATTCGAATTTGTCAACAAAGTCACCAATTGATGTGAATTTAGCATCACAGTCACCAATTTATATGAATTTAGCAACACAGTCACCAATTTATGTGAATTTAGCAACATAATCACCACTTTATGCAAATTTAGAAACACAGTCACCAATTTATATGAATTTAGCAACACAGTCACCAATTTATGTGAATTTAGCAACATAATCACCACTTTATGCAAATTTAGAAACACAGTCACCAATTTATACAATTTGCCAAGAAAGTTACTAAGTTTATCAGACCATGTCGCGTCTCAAAATACTATTTCGAACAGCGAGGAAATGCAAGTGCATGTTGAACAACATTCTGCTTCTATGTCCCCCACATATTTCAGAATTTAGAGTTTTTTAAAATTTACTCGAGTATTTAGTCCAACTTGCCTCTAGCAAGCAAGGAATTGTTCAACGCTAAATTGTATTACGCACAAAGTAATGCAATTATGAGAGTGAAAATTACAAACTTCAGTTCATAATGTTTATTAAGTAATGTTAAAATTACGGGGTTCTCTGAAAAGTAAAGTGTTTTGAAAATAATTAAATTTAGTGTTATGTTTAATTTAAAATAACTGAGTATAGTAACACAAAGTATTTCTTTTGGTATATAGTGTAGGACATATAATTAAACATTGCTATGATACTATGCGTCCAGCAGCGCTGAGTTCAGCGTCCAGCAGCGCTGAGTTCAGCGTCCAGCAGCGCTGAGTTCAGCGTCCAGCAGCGCTGAGTTCAGCGTCCAGCAGCGCTGAGTTCAGCGTCCAGCAGCGCTGAGTTCAGCGCCCAGCAGCGCTGAGTTAGCGCAAGTAAAGACCAGCTGCTGTCAGCTTCAGCAGCTGAAGTTAAGATGAAGAAGCTACCATTCATCCATTCATTCATTCACTCATTTATGAAGCTACCATTCATGAAGAAGCTACCATGCATTCTTTCATTCATTCATTCATTCATTCATGAAGAAGCTACCATACATGGCGCAATGGTGTGTCGCAAGCCTTACTATCATTGGTATTCAAGTGGTTGTAGTCAAGTGGTGGTAGTCAAGTGGTGGTAGTCAAGTGGTGGTAGTCAAGTGGTTGTAGTCAAGTGGTGGTAGTCAAGTGGTTGTAGTCAAGTGGTGGTAGTCAAGTGGTAATAGTCTAATAGTGGTAATCACGCCCATTATCAGTTGATAGTACGTGGTAGTATTTGGTGGTAATTGGTAGTAATTCCACTATATAATAGGACACAGTTTGTTGGTTGCTTGCTTCTTTGCTTGCTTGCTTGGTCTGTCTCTCAGTCACGTTCTTGAGGATTTGGATAGGAGGAAATTCAGCATATATCGTAAGCATTGTATTGTGGATACCAGAGGCACATTCTTCAATGTGGAAGCTCCTTCGTAAAGCCCGCGTGCACTGGCAAATTAAACGAAAAAATCATTAGAAACACATGAATTTTCACGTGTGGGTCGACTAGTTGGTAATATGTAGTAGTATTTATTAGTGTTTGGTAGTAATTGGTGGTGATCAGCAGTATTTGGCAGTAATTCGTAGTAATTGGTGGTGTGTGGGAGCAATTGGTTGTAGTTTCTTTGTTTTAGTAATTCTTAGTAATTGGCATTATGTGATGGTAATTGGTAGTATTTGGCAGTATATGGCAGTATGTTTTAGTATGTGGTATTAATTAGTAGTATTTGGCAGTATGTGGCAGTGTGTTGTAGTATGTGGTAGTAATTAGTAGTATTTGGCAGTATGTGATAGTATGTGGAAGTAATTGGTAGTAAAGCTGCCACTGGCAGTAAAGTGTGGCGCAGTCTAAGACTGGCAGCAAATGCAGCGTGTCTCACACACTCAAGTGAACAGAACTCGTACAAATGCTTGCAGAAATACAGGCGTTGTTTGCTTCAACTTTAGGATAGCGTTCTTTACGCAGAACAAGACTTGTGCTGGAAAAGCTCAATGTTATTTCCCAACTTTTCCCTGAGGTGCAGGCTTGGGAAGTTGCGTCAGGTTCTTGCTTGGGAAAAGCTACGTCAGGTGCTTGCTTGGGGAAAGCTACGTGAGATGTGACTAATAATCAGAAACTATAACTTGGATGGTGTTTGAGCACTGGCATGTTTTCTGGAGTACAATTTTAATTTTTTAATTCTCCCAACTTGGATCGTTAAATGAATTTAGGGGAAACTTTGTAATTAAGGAAAAACACCTTTTTCATGGGGGGAAACTACTGAGCTTACGTAGAACACAATTAATTAGGGTTCTTCAGGGATATGTTTTGAAATACACAGGAGACGTTTACGAGGTAATTTATTAAAAGATTCATTCATTTTACATGAAATCAAACATCGATTACTAGGGAGGAACAAAACCTTAAAGGCAATTTTCGTTAAAACAAACATTTTCTGGGCATCATTTGAACATAATTGACATTTTCTGATCTTATAGAATGGAAATTGTCGTAGCTATTTGTACTTTGGTAGCATCTGGCCCAGGTATAAAGGTATAACATTTGGTACAAGTATAAGAGAACTTGGAGAAATTAGGAAAATAATATCTGGGTTTGAAAATAAATTTGAAATCCCGTTGAAAATACTGGTATTGGATCTTAATAAATAGATCAAGAGACCTCATCTATTTTCTGGAAAAGAATATATATGTAATTCAATAATCAATATGAGCATAAAATATAAATAATATCCCATTCTAATAATCAATTAAATATAATTCTAAAAACACCTATTTTATTTAATAAATTTAATTAAACTGAAACAAAGTATCCCATTTATGAAGTACTGATATTATCATACAATGAAAACAAATGCGCAATTCAGTTTCGTATCTAAATTAAATTGAAGATAAATACCCAATTGCAACATTTCCCATTGAAGAGAAGTTATGGAACCTGTACCTAAATTAAAAAATGTTGTATACTGTGAATATCTTACGAATATATATGTATTTTATAGCAGTTCCTTCCATTTGTTGTATCAGGTAACACAATCTTGTAATCCGTCAGGAATATTTGTTAAATTTCTACAGGTGTCATGGAAGCTAAGCAGGTTGAAATCCATCCGCGTTACCTGAGACCGACAACATCTATCTTTTGCCTAGAATTAGTTTTTTGAGTCTAAACTACAAACTGCAATCGCAATCTCGACCCAATTTTGTTTTGGTCTTTGAAGTTATTCTGTAGATGTCACTCTATAATAGTAAACAATAATCAATTTCATCCCGTACTTGAAGAAATATTTTAATAAATCCATGATTCAAATAATGTATGGTTAAATTGATTTGTTAGAAATTCAAGGTATCTTGCAGTTACTTCTTTTAAATATCTTGACTTATCATTTTTTGGTCCCATCTAGTAGGCATCTGGTTTATACTAATGTAAAAAGTATGGCAAGATTGTTTATTTTATCAAAATAAACGGACCATAACACAGTGTTTCTTATAAGATAGCGTACTGAAATCTACATTCATTTGCACTGAAAAAAACAGCACCCATGCGGGATAGTTCAAAGCCTTGAGCAGCTAAGCGTCACACCCTTGTGATATTCATTTCCCTTACGTTAATTTGAGGGCAGGTTTTCTTTTTGAGGGCTCATAATTTTACAGTCTGAGACATTGAAATTTTTAAATTTATGAGCTGACTTTCTATTTTAAAGACACAAAATTCTAAAATTTGATATATTTTCCGCTTGAAAGGTCCAAAAATTTTACCATTTAAAAGTTAATTTTTCGTTTGAAAGGTCCAAAAATTCTAAAATTCGAGAGCAGATTGTCCGTTTGAAAAGTCGAGAAATGTTAACATATGAGAGCAAATTTTTGGTTTGAGAGGATCAAAAATTTTAAAATTTGAGGGCAGATTTTCCACTTGAAAGTCCCAGAAGTTTAAGACTAACGAGCAGACTGACCATCCTTCAGAGCAGTGAGTGATCGTCAGACACGATTCAAGGAAAGTCAACAACTGGATAAATTGATTCAATTTCTGATATTCATTTATTATAAAATTTCTCATGAAATTTCCTTTTTATGGAGTTCACGGTCGTTCTATGTCTTGAAAACATATCAACCACTTAAAAACTTTATTCATAAGGTATTTTAAAATACAACATATATACACTTCGTTGGAAAGAAATAACTTCTCTTCTCTTTTCGTTCTATTATACTTCTAAAGCTTGTGTGGTGCTTATGTCAACCTAAATATCATTCGTTTCTGTAATTCTAAATATCGTACATTTATGTCAACTTAAATATTATACGTTTATGTCAACCTAAATATCGTATGTTTATGTCAACCTAAATATTATACGTTCATGTCAACCTAAATATCATACGTTTGTGTCAAAATAAATAGCATATGTTTATGCCAACGTAAATATCGGTGAATGCTAATTGCAGGCACTCTAAGGTAAAAGGTCTGCCGTGTTCGTTGTATCCAAAATTACTGACCAAAAGCAATTAATTCATTGATGTCGTAGTGAACTTTAAAGTAACGTTCTTTGGAACAGCAAACTTTTTACCGTCAAGTCATAATTTTATAAGTTCTAAGTCTGTAACCTAATTGAACTTTTAAGGATATATCAAGCTTGGGTTAGTGAAGAGCGAAAGTTGGTGCTGGTGATCAAAATTTTCAAAAATAGGATTGAATATCTTTTTATCTATTTGCATGCGCTGGTGCTACTGAAATTAAATTGCCATGCTTTACGAATAAACAGCATTGGAGGTCAAGAATGAAAAAACGCGATCAAGAAATTGTAAAAACTCAAGTTCAGGTAATACATTTTTTCTGACAATGGGTATGGAGAAAGTTCAAAAGTGCGTAAACATTACTCTATGAATAATAATACTAAAAACAGAATATTTGCATACAATCTGTAGGCGGAAAATGAGAGGACAAACTGCGAAAGATAGTGAGACAAAGAAATATCGAGATAGCGCTTACTGCATCTCATGGTCTTGAAATGCACTAAGACTGAAAAAATGAAAGCACTAAGACTTGTTCATCGATTTATTTCGCAATGTGATAAATTAAACAAACATCGGTTATGAACAACTCTGTAAAAATAACATAATCGATTCAATTGGATAGTTTTCCGATTAAGGTGAATTTGAACATCTGTATAACAGTAGCTGGGAGCATTATTTGTCTTAAGATGTTACCGTAAACAATTGAATAACTGATGCCATGTACTATTGACATATACTGAACTTAGTGTTACTGCACCTTATGATATATCGGAACAAAGTTGATTTATCATTTTATTTATTCATAAACGGCATTGGCAGGCTCTATCATATGTTACATGAGAAGACCAAGTTCATACAGTGCAGTGCAAGTTGTCAGTGGCTGGTCAGCATTCCAGCAGCGGAGCTCAGAGCCATTGCCCTGAAAGAAAACAAATAATCTGGACTCAATTTTAATGGCAGGATGAAACCCTGGCAATTGCCGACCGCCCTCCGATCGCAACTGAGATAGAAGGCAACCGCAGAGGCCTTGCTCTCAGATGCCGGAGGCATGTGTGGGGTTGCCAACTAGCATTAATTCTTCTGTAGTTGCCACGTATCACTTGTATAGGATGTGTGTGTGTTCTTTTCTTGTTGCGGTCACTTGCGAAGGCAAATATTTACTCTGCGCTTTTGAGGTGATGAAGGAGTGGATGGGCTCGGAATGCATAAAATCCGTCTCAGTCGCTCTGCCTGCCTTGATTTCTCGAGGGAGGAGAACAAGGAGCCTTGATTTATGAGCTTTTTTCCACATGAATTTTATTTTGTGCTGCGTTTTACTTTCGGACACAAGGCAATTTTCTCTTCTTAATGGCTTGCTAGCTTATTCGCTCCGTAGCGATCCTAAATCTTGTAGAGTAAAACGTATAGACTTCTGTGCAGTGTTTTGTAAAAACGAATAACAATGTGGAATTATTTTGTAAGTATTTTTCTTTCTGATAATGTGTTTTGCTAGTAAAACCATTCGTTGTCAACGATTATCTCTCTTGTAATGATTATATGTAATGACCACAATTTGTGATTCCTCTACTTCAGCGCCAGCTTGTAATTAACAAAGAATATTATTTCTGTCAATCTTTATCTTATTATTCCCCATCATTCCCTTGAAATTGGGAGCTACTCCTATTTATAGAGCTTAATTATATAATCATACGACTCATGAGCTGGTGGATTTAAATGGTTAAAGCAAACTTTTCGTGCTGGCGTGCGCAAGTCCTGTCAGTTACTATAAAATTGAATAAAACTTAATTGATATTTCCGGTGAGCCATTGTTAACATTGAGGCTTAACTTCTTAACTTCTTCTGTAATAGAAATGCTCGTTGCCGTCACAGATAATCACAGATGAAATGACGCACGTCCAAGTAAACATTATTTATTGGCGTAGGAGGTACGTTGTTCTTTCGACACCCCACTTCAATAACTATCACAAAAACGTGTTTGCACATTGAGCCTAGAACCTACCATCACATTTTGTCTCTGCTGTGGTCAAATGATGTGTCTCTCCCACTTGCGATGCCGGATTCCCGGGTTCAAACTCAAGCGCTGCTTTCTATTTCTGTCGGGCTGTGTTTGAGTAGAGAAATCCTCCTGCCTGCACCGCGAGACACCCGGTTTCGACTTTTCATTAGCTGATCTAACGCTCCTATGAGCCTCCACCTCCAGTCGCACTACAGAAGAAAGGGACAGTCGCTGGAAGCATCATCACTAGTCTTAAGATGTTAGCGTGAAGAATTAGTTGAAACTCCGATTCTAATACATACACTGAATGACTTGTCAGAATAAAACAGTTTATTATCATTGTTATTGATTTTTCTTCTCACGTTAACTGCACTATCTGAAATTTAATTCCCGTTTAGTTTGGCGAAAAATTCAAAAGTCGCTGCAAGAAAAGCACAATAAAATTCTATTTTTCCAGGTGTATGTTCATAATATGACCAAAGTTTATGAGAAATTAACAAACGCAACTACCGAAAAACTATTATGTTGGAAATGTAGTTGTCCTCTGTGTGGTGAGAATGTTTATCTGAATATCTAGAATATTGCATAATACTGGCTGAAGGTATTTAGCTTGAGTATTTACGTGTTTTCAGAATGAACTCTGGAATGCGATGATACACTTGTAACCAGTATCTCAAACTCTGATTCTGAAGAATAAACGCCAATTTCATTCATCAGAAAAAATGTTTTAAGTGTAACGAAATATAAGAATATTTATACTGAAGTACAAAGCTACAACAATATCTACTATAATGAACCCCTATGTAAATATCAATGCAAGTACTCTTAGAAATTTTTCTCAGATTTTATAGATTGTCCTACCAAACGTCGCTAGTCGACGCAAAAGAAAGTAATCGTTAGATCAAAAGGAACACTCATTTCTAAGTAACCTTTCGTTCCATCTTAACGATACTTGCTCGGATAAAATTACGTTGCCATCGTTCTTGTTCGACGGATAGACTTACTTTATCACCTTCCTGGACATGTTGCTAGCGAAAGCACGGCTGCGAAATGCATCTTACACTCCATCCCAATCTCTATTAGCTGTATTACCTGCCACGATCACTCACACGCAGCACCTGTACATATTTCTGCTGGACCCTGCTGTGTAGTGGGTGTTATTTTATGCGATGTGTATCCAGGATACACAGGTAACATGAGCCAGAGACCGTGTGTCTGAGACACCTGCTGGCATGTGTACCTGGTGAGTTTTGTATGATGTGTATCTAGGATACGAGTACTACAGGTACTGTATAGGTGTCCTAGAGGCTGCATTTGTGGAAGGGAAATCGCTGTACAAGTGCACTATACTAAGTCATTTTCAAAAAAATTAAAGAGATCCAGAGCCTTATATACTAGAGTCCGTATCGTGGATACCGAGTTCGGCGGGTTATTGCATATTACAATATACATACACAAGCTCGCAGTTGCTTTCAGTAATGCTGAATTTCTGTATCTAGGATATGACACGAATAGCTATAACTACTTCTTTTGCGGCTCAAAAATACTGTATTCTAAGTGTTCATTACTGTCACAAGAAAAATAAGTTATACCTTCGAAATAAGCTTAAGTATGGAAACTCCACTGTAATTTTATTTAAAATCTTTCCAACAGTATTTGCCATCATTTTTGATAGTACGGGTACACTAGTATATAAATAAATATATAAACACACGACGGTCATTCTTAGTAGATTAGATTAGATTAAGTTTAGATAGTATTAGCATTAGATAGTCTAGTGTAGCCGTGCCATCAAAAATGATGGCAAATACTGTTGGAAAGATATTAAATAAAATTACATATGTATAAGAATGCAATGCAGCATATTTAGCTTTATATATATTTACAAAGGACGAACGTTTCAATTGACTATTTCTTTAATGACAACATTGTTAGCGAAAAACCAATTATTTACCAAATTTCCTTGAACATCAGTTTATTTAATTGCTGTACCTGTGCAACGAACTCGTTATCTACGATACGGAGTCGAGTATACAGGGTGTCCCGAAAAAAACGATACCCAATTTTCAAGGGCTGTAATTCAGAAACTATTAAACTTACAAAAAATTAAATTTTTTATTTTGTTTTTTAATATTTCTTCTATCTCTGTACAAAATTTCAGAAAAATTGATCTAAACCGTTTTCTTTAAGCAGTATTTTCAGTGACCGATACTGAAAACCTGTTTGCACACTTTTGTTAAACTTCGAATTGTATGATATTAAAACCATGTTTTAATAACTTTCAACAGTTTATTAAATGGAAAATGCCGCTATAATAAAAAAACACTCGAAATGTCCCTCCTATTGTTCGCTTCCTTCGGTGTGTCCTCCGTTTCTCTCAATACACAGTTGCATTCGCCTTCTCAATCCTGCCATCACTCGTCTAACGAGAGCATCATCTCCTTGCAGCAAATTGTCCTCATTTTCAATTTTTTGCTTGAGTTCGTCGGTATCGCGCAGTGGAGAGCTATAAACCTTACTCTTTAGATGTCCCCAAAGGAAGAAATCACACGGCGTCAAATCAGACGATCTGGGGGGCCACTCGATACGATGATTCAAGGCGATAATGCGATTGCCGAATAGCTCATTCAGTTTTTCCCTTACAGCAACAGTTCTATGCGCAGGAGCACCGTCCTGAATCCACCGGGTTCGATTGATTCTGTTTCCATGTGTTTCTCGAAGTCTTGGAACGATCCTGTTATTTATTAGATCAAGGTATTCAACTTCATTTAAGTCATTGTTGTAAAAATAAGGACCGATGACATGTCCATTGCCACAAAGTCCCATCCACACAGACACTTTTTCTCTCGAAATTCCTACGTCAAATTTGAAATTAGGAGGTTGGTTCTTCGGTGCATATGTGTGAACGTTGTGATTATTTACTTTGCCATTCAAATGAAAAGCAGCCTCATCGCCAACCACAATGTCGTCCACAAACCAAACATTTCTTTGCAAAAACCATTGAGCAAAATTCAGCTGCCGAGGAAGATCGATATCGAGGAGTTTGTTCCGCACATGCATCTTGTAAGGATACCACTTCAAATTCAAAGTTATAATTCTGTTGAATGTAGATTTAGTAACATCTAATCTACTTTTTCTTGCAGAGATTTGCGGATTTTCTGTGTGCTCCTTGAAGAATTCGAACAGTTTTTTCTTATCGCCCCGTTCTTTTCCGTCCTGATCGACCTTTTGTTGACATTCAGGCTTGTTCCTTCGGTTCTGTACCTAGTAACATTTCTCCAAATAGACATCTTTGTTGGAGACTGTCTTTCAGGAAAATGCTCTTGAAATGATTGAATGACCTGTTGGAAACTTTTCGCTTGAAAATACTTCTCAACGATGAATGTTCTTTGTTCTTTTGTGAGTTGCATAATGGGGAGGTTCTTCGATCAGTAAAAATTTTGAATAGTTTAAGATCACACTTTCGTATTCATACGTAATTCTACTTACGAGTTGAAGCCGTATCAATGATACCAAAGCATAAGAAAACAAAATGTGACTTTTCAATTTTTGTAAAAATTGGGTATCGTTTTCTTTGGACACCCTGTATAAGTCTCTGGATCTCTCTAGTCTATAGATTCTATACTATAATAAGAGCCGCGTCCGTCTGTCTCTCCGTCTGTCTGACTGTTTGTCCCTGTGTCACACTCTTCTAATCGATAGCTTTGATAGCAACAAGGATAAATCTTAAGAAATACAAGAAATCATTCTATTGCATTATTTTTCTGTGGCGATTTAAATCCCTTTCACTTGCATTATGGTATCCAGAATACACAATCAGTTGATTTTTACAAATAGAAATTTTCTTTTGACCTTTTTCTGTTGAAATTCATCATGATGATTTGATATTTTTCACTGATAGAGAATGCAAGAAGAAATGTTTTAAACTAGTTAGACCAGTAACCTGCTACCACTTAGTATAAGGCCAATGATTTTGGAAATTGAGGTATTGTTTTTGGAATTCTGATTTTCTTGAAAAGCTTTAAAGAGATAGAGGATATTTCGGAATAAAATTTTGGCAAAAAAGGCCAACATGGATAGAAACGTGTCCAACCGTAAGAGAGAAGCAGCAAGACTTCAACAGTAAGAAAGACGCCGAAGACTATCGGACGAACAACGCGAAATGGCAAGACGAAGCAATGCTGCTCGCCAACAAGAAGCTAGAGCTAACTTGACCCTTGAAAAGCGTTTGGCAATTCTACGGAATAATGCAGAGCGACTCCAAGTAGCTAGAGAGAGCTTAACGCATGAAAGAAGAGAGGAAATTCTTCGGCGTGACGCTGAACAACATCGAGTTGCACGAGAGAATTTAACTCAAGAAAGCAGGGATGAAAATCTTCAGATTGATGTCGAACAGGATCGAGTTGCACGAGAGTATTTAACTCAAGAAAGAACGGATAAAATTTTTCAGCAGAATGCATTCGCTTACATATTAGGTAATTATTTAGATTCGATGGGCATTGCAGTACTTTTTTTTAAAGTGACACGAAACATATAAATAAATATACAATCAAATATATAAACACACGGTGGTTATTCTTTGTATTAGACTAGACAGTTCCTGTGGAAGTTCCACGACTTAGATTTTACTAATATAAAATTATTACAAAGATGAACGCATTAAAAATATACGGCTAAACATTGTCTTTTAAATAAATATTTTTCATCAATAAATACAGAACTTCCATTCTGTCTCTTATCGACCGATAACATGGTCGAGCAAGAGAAGAAAACTAAGAACGGATAAAACTGAGTATTTTATATGTAGAGATTGGGGCATTTGGCATCCACAATACAATGCTTCTAATACATGCATACCCGTTCTTATTTCAGTTCAATAAGTTTTCTTCAGTAATAGATAGGAAGTAATGGGACGGACACACACAGATACAGAGAGAGAAAGAGAGAGAGAGAGAGAGAGAGAGAGAGAGAGAGAGAGAGAGAGAGAGAGAGAATGAGAGAGATTGAAATACATTGTTCAGCTAGATCGGGGAGCTAGATCAAGAACCGAGTGTACCATGAAATAATGTACGGTGACAGTAATGAACCGTGCACCTGGTATGCTGCAAATAATTTTCACATTATGGATATTAATTAGTAGTTATAATTATAACGCACAGGGTATTGCATAAAAACCGAACCAGTTGTTTGAATGTTAATAACTTGGTAAATAATTTTCTGATTTTAAATGTTCTTCATTTTGTGCGACGCAAAAAATTGTTTTTTCTTAAAAAACTAAAAAAATAGTTTCATGCTTGCAACACTCTGATTACATCTATCAAAAACGTGCTAGTATTCAGAGCACGTATGGATAAATAATTGTCGCAAAATTCGTAATGGAAGTGACTGAAATTATTCTGTATCATGAATCGAACAGAATTCACTTTAAAATAAATTAGATCTGCGTCGCATAAAAAGAACATTAAAATCGGATAATTAGTTAGAAGGTTATTAACATTCGGACAGTTGGTTCAGTTTTTATGGGCCACCCTGCATAACATGTACGATGTGTACGATGTAAACGTTACATGACGTATATTGAGAACATAGAGAACTGTGTACTTTCCTGGGACTCTGCATACAATACACGGCTGCCATGTATACTTGATAACATGTCCATAGGGCCTGTCTGTTACCTTATTCATAATACACAACTCCTGTGATGTGTACATGACATGCACATTGCATACAATGTGTATGTGATGAATGTGTGATGTGGATCAAATCCTACTTGGCTTCCATTATATCCTGTCGTGACTATTTAGTTAAAATTAAGTTACAATTATAAGTGTAATGTAACTACTATATCTAAAGCAGTGTATCTAAACATTTGCCTCGCTCGCTTTGGAATAGCAATAGTCACGCAGAATACAAAAATATTTTTTTTCAATGCTTCATCTCGATAATTGCACGCAGCTTTCTAATAATTTCGACTGGCTATTCCAACTAGCATTCGATATCTACTGGAAATTCAAACTAATACTCAATATTCACTATCCATTATAACCGGCGTTCGGTATATCCACTTGGCATTCTAACTGGCGATGTTAACGTGGAATATCCACTGCTGATATCCTTCTCCTCGACGGTTTGTGCATCCTCATATAGAAGTGAAATAAATAGCAATGCCATCGCACTGTGGCCGCTGCACTTTACGAAACTTTATCCCGTGATACCTCAAGCAGCGTAACGAGAAGGCGAAACACTACAGCGTTAACTGGGTGTCCCCCAGGGCTATGTCGTAATGACAATACTGATCAAGTGTCATGTACACTATGCGGGCACCCTCCTTTTCAATTACTATTTTTATGGGTACTTCTTTGTGGTACTTGTGTGGTTCTTAGGTACTGGTGGCGTTTTGGTACATGCGTGGGACCAGGGTACTGTTGCTACTCTGTCACATGCGTGGTACCTGGTACTAATGTACTCGTACTGTTGTTACTCTAGTTAGTCTAGTACCTACCATACGTGGTATCTAAAGTTGCTCTGGTACTTGCGTTGTACCATTTATCATCTGAGGTACA
The DNA here is from genome assembly GCA_006783055.1 of Trinorchestia longiramus. Lineage (NCBI taxonomy): Eukaryota > Metazoa > Arthropoda > Malacostraca > Amphipoda > Talitridae > Trinorchestia > Trinorchestia longiramus. The sequence goes on along the minus strand of VCRD01003401.1, from coordinate 21,545 downwards.
GGTGTATCTGTTTTACACGTTTATGTACCCCAATTAATATAATTTGTGAGTGGTGTGTGTCCACAGACCTAAGTAACAACTTTCAGTGCACTGACGCTTGTCCTACCTAAGCTAAAAATATTATTAGGTAAATGTAGTGCAAAAGTTTGTCAGTCCACTGACATACCCTAAGTAGCATAGGCTTATGCTCATAATAAATTCCCCCCACTGACTTCGTGTTCCTTATCAATAATGATAATTCTGTTGTCTTTTTTCTTCGAATAATTAAGTTATATTCGTCCACATCCATGCACGATGAATTTTATTCGAAGTGATACTGGCTGTGCATAGAAGAAAAAAAACAATGACATTTGATTTCGGTTCATAAATGATGTATCGTTTACATTTATTTTGCCTCATACATTTACATATATGTAATGACTCATGCAGTGTGTGTACGACCATGCTTTTCTATTTCGTCTCACCCATGAGTGAGTAATAAATTAATAATGGTATAAATTGGTGGAAATGATTATGAGACACCTGATAAATTTGTTAATAACTTCGTTTACGCACTTACTGCCGTGAAAACTTTTAAATAAAACCTACATGACATTTCAGTTAATATGTATTTTTGCGTTTCACCGACGCTAAAAGAAAAGAAAATTATAGGGATATCTGTTTCTCAAAACGAAAATAATTAGAAAACGCGCTTGAAACATTTTATTTTCTAGTTATTTCTGATTGACAGTGGAAAAAAAATTCTTGTGTATTTTATAAACATACTTCTCGTATTTAGCCAAGCATTTTGCAAGGTAATTAACAGGTTCGTGGAGTCATTACAGAATGCTAAGAAATTCTCCTCCTGATAACAAAAGAAGAACAAATTTGTGTCCATCATTACGAGAAAAAAATCAATAAGTTTCATTGCACAAGTATTATCAAGGTCTCGTACGGTTGTGAAGAATTATTTGAAAAATCCTGTGGATTATGACGCGATAAAACATCCAGGCCGCCCACTTCAAAACACAGCTGCAGCTCAACGTCAAATTTTTCGAGAAGCTTCAAAGGAAGCTTGATGATCAAGAGATCTTCAACACAGTGAAAATTTACCGGTTATTTCGAGATGCATTCGTCAATTTCTACATAGTTTACCTCGTTTCGTACTTAGACATAAAAAATAGGTCTCTGGCTAAACAGCAGAACTTAAAATGAAAAGTTTAGACTGGGTAAACGAGAAAGTAACTTGGAACAAAGAACAACAGCAAACAGTGGTATTTTCTGATGAGAAAAAGTTAAACTTTGATTTACCTAATGGTTTCCAGCATTACTGGCATGATTTAAGAAAAAAGGAGCAACTCCTATCAAAACGATCAGTAAGTGCAGGATCTATAGTGATTTGAGGCATTTTCTGCAACTAGAAAAGCTGATTTAGTGCTCATGTAAGAAAACAAAACTCTGCACGATACATCGATGCGTTGGAAGAAAACCTTGTGCCCTTTTTGAATATTCTTGGTAACAATAAGGCCCTTTTTGATCAGGACAATTCAGCATACGACACTTCTAGGGTCAACAAAGACTTGTTTGAAGGCAATAACATTCCAGTTTTGGACTGACCATCAAAGTCTCCTGACTTGAACTCAATAGAAAACATGTGGAGAATTCTATCATGACGAGATCACAATAATGGAAAACAATTTATAAATAGAAAATCCTTAAAGTCGTGCATTAGACAGTATTGGAGAGAAATTTGTGCTAAGCTCTTGCAAACCTTATAGATTCAATGCAGAAAAGATGTATGCAAGTTCTGCAATCGAAAGGAAGTAAATGAAAAGCTAAATTTGTCCCAAACTTTTGCTATAAACAAATTTTTCAAGCCTGTCGTATAATTATTTAAACCCTGGATAACAAATTTCCGTAAATAATTTTCATTCTCTTTGGAGTTTATATAAAGCGGAAGTACCAAGGAAGTACCAAGCAGCTGACATATCATATAGATTCTGCATAGAAATGTTCACGGCAATATGTACAAATACAAATATGTTATCTACAAATTGTTCAGATGTCTTATAATTATTTCCACCAGTTTATATGGAACCATAGGAAGTCATTATCCTTTATGTTAAAGTACATTTGACGATACACTTCTTCTCGTAGACATAACATAAATGGAGAAAACAATAGAAGTGAAACCATAAATCTATTTTACGTTTCAAAACCATGTGTCGCATCCGTACTCAAAAATTGGTGAAAGTGTGAAGGAAAACTTGTGCAAAGTAGGAAGGAAAATTTGTGCAAGGTTGAAGGGAAAATTCGTGTAGGTTTTATGGAAGAATTTAAGTAAGTTTGAAGGAAAATTTATGCAGATTAGGAGGGAAAATTCATGCAGGGCTGGAAGGAAAATTCGTGCAAGGCTGGAGGGAAAATGTCTGCAGGGCTGGAGGGAAAATTGGATGGAAAATTTATCCAGGTTTGATGGAAAAATACATCTGTGCACGGTTGGTGGGAAAATAAGTCCGGAGTTGAGGAGTTTTTTTAATGTGGTACCGGAAAGAATGAACGGCAGTTCACGACTCAAAAGATGATATTGAGACCCAACAATTGCGACCTAAAAGAGGGTATCAGTGCTCTGAATCTACTCCTGTTTAGCTACAAAAAAGTACTCGTGTTCGAAACATACTCAGAAAGTACAATCGCCAGACGTGATGAACAATAGTGATAAGTTTTGAAGCACAAAAGTAAATGTATTCCTGATACAGTATTGTAATCAAGATGTACGATAGCTTCAACTTTAATGCAGAGAAGTGCTCATATTTCTGGTTAACTCCCGCGAGTCATGACGTACGATACTAACATCTTTTTAACACTAAAAAATAGCGAGGGCACGACCAAAGAGTCAAATATCACAGCTTTCTTCTTACGTGACTTCAGTGATATTCCAAGATTTTCAAGAAATTACTGCATGACTGAGGAAGCGTGAATCTCTTAAGCGTTTTATTCAAAGCTCCTCAATTTCAGTTCAAGTTAATGCGAACTGAAACGAAATTAAAACCAAATGCACGCATGTGGTGTTCTTTTCTCTTTTATTCTATTTTTCTAATTTCTCTTTTTTTTAATCGTATATTTCAAAGAAATGCAAGAACGAGATCAGATTAATGAGAAAAACGAACGAATAATCTAATAATAAGAATGACCGTCGTGTGTTTATATATTTATTTATTCATATGTTTTGTGTCACGCTCTTAAGAATAGATAGGAAGAAATTAGCGCTGGCGATTTTGGTTTCAGTTCACTGTTATATTAATACACTCATTTTCGCTGTACAATTGCACTATAATAAGTCACTTTCAAAAAAATTAGAGAGATCCAGAGCCTTATATACGCGAGTCCGTATCGTGGATACCGAGTTCGGCGGGTTATTGCATATTACAATATACATACACAAGCTCGCAGTTGTTTTCAGTAATGCTGAATTTCTGTTTCTATGATATGACACGAATGGGTATAACTACTTCTATTGAGGCTCAAAAATACTATATTCTAAGTGTTTATTACTGTCACAAGAAAAATAAGTTACCTTTGAAATAAGCTTAAGCATGGAAACTCCACTCGAACGAAAAAAAAGACTGAATCGAGAGCGAAAAAAAAGAAGAGCGAGAGAAAGATTAACTCAAGAACAACAAGCTGTTGTAAGGCAATAGAGGCGGGATCAGTATGCAAGTAGTTCACAAGAACGACTAGAGGCCATACACTCAGCAGCAAGACTAAGGTAGGCGCAGAGGCGTGAACAGGAGGATGATAACCAGCGTTGAGTTCGTAGAAGGAATCTCAGAATAGCAGCGCAAGAAAGAGTAGCTGCTGAAACTGAGGCAGAATCAAGTCAAAGGAGAGAAGATATGAGGCGGAGAGTGCAGCAAAGGATTACCAATGAAACTGAAGAAGAGGAAAATCAAAGAAAAGATGAGATGAGACAGAGAGTGCAGCAAAGGATTGCCAATGAAACTGAATTTTATTTAATATCTTTCCAACAGTATTTGCCATTATATTTTATGGCACGGGTACACTAGTAAAAAAGAATTTTGAAGTAATTTCTTCAGTATATTTATAGGCTTGTTTCATGATGCACTATTCCAGTTAGAGAAAAATAGTGAGTGTAGTACACTATTAGGGTCACTTTAATAATGGAGGATAGTGTTGCGAGTTTTCGCTATTTAACACTATCCACTATATTTTCGCTACTCATTTTCCTTCGAGAATTAAGAAAATATATCTGTGAAATATTCACTCAAATATTCAACACTGGTCAGCCACACAAATATCGTCTAATATTCAGCTCATGTCCGCCACGCAAATATCTAATCAGCAACACAGCAAACGCCTTAGCCAACTGATATGCACTACCACGGTCTGTCAAAATTTGTGGTGTGCCAACATGTGTTGCTGACTAGTAAGTTCGAGTGTCATATATGATAAAAAAAGAAAGAAGTAAGGAAAGATACTTTATTTCAGTCAGGTATACATGAACTATATAATGGTTTTTCAATAGTTAATGATTATATCTTAAGACTATGTTGTGATCATGCTTCCAGCGACTATTCTCGTTCATCTTGACACACTTATCTATTGCACTAGTGTCAGTTGAACTAGTGTCTGTTGAATTAGTGTCTGTTGAGCTAGTATCTGTTGATCTAGAGTCTGTTGAACTAGTGTCTTTTGAACTAGAGCCTGTGTAAATAGTGTCTGTTGAGCTAGTATCTGTTAAACCAGAGCCCGTTGAACTAGTGTCTGATGCACTAAAGCCTATTGAACTAGTGTCTGTTGCACTAGAGCCTGTTGAACTAGTTAAACTAGAACCTGTGTAAATAGTGTCTGTTGAGCTAGTATCTGTTGAATTAGAGCTTGTTGAACTAGTGTTTGTTGCACTAAAGCCTGTTGAACTAGTATCTGTTGAACTAATATCTGTTGAACTAGTGCCTGTTGAAATAGAGTCTGTGTAAATAGTGTCTGTTGAACTAGTGTCTGTTGAATTACAGCCTGTTGAACTAGTGTCTGTTGAATTACAGCCTGTTGAACTAGTGTCTGTTGAATTACAGCCTGTTGAACTAGTGTTTGTTGAATTACAACCTGTTGAACTAGCGTCTGATGAACTACTACGAAAATTCCTGACCAAATAAAAAGTTGATTTATCAGTGTGACTGCGTCAGAGTTTCGTGCGTGTATGCAATATAAACATATATAAGAGTGCAACAGAATTTAATTATTTGATTGGTTTACCCCTGATGCAAGATTTCTAAGCGCAAATCTCTGCACAACTTTAGCTATGTTCACAATGTGCTTTAAATCTGCTTTTTTATTCATTTTTGATTTCTTACATTCTTTTTGTTCTTATTATTTTCCGCTGCCTGTTCGACTCGTGTTCCTGTTATTTTCCTGTTTTTGTGATACTTCAGTCGCTATCATTTTCTTGTTCCTGAAATTTCTTATTCATGTTACTTTCCAGTCCCTCTTGCTTTTTTGTCTGTCTCACATTTTTCAATGTTATTTTCTTATCCATATGCCTGTTCCCGCTACATATGCCCCTGTTATTTTCTATCCCTCCTATGATTCTGTCCCGTTTCATACGCAGCAGATTTGCGTCCCTCTCACCCTCTCATTGAGGACACACATTTATGCAGCCAGAGTTTCCCCTCGTCTCCCCTCGGACTACCATAATTCACTCAACATAAAGACATCAGCGCAGAAAATATTAAAAGTCTGGCAAATGTCGTCCATTGGAGTTGTGCGTCAATAAACAAGTTTTCTACGAGTTCAGTAATTAAAAGACTGATATTCTCGCTTATGAAGTGTTCTCAAATTTCCTATCTAGATTTGCCTTCGAAATTCTTCCTTTCATTTACGTGAAGGTGATAACTTTGTATTAGAAAACTCGAAAATACAGAGAAACTTTCTTTATGCAAAAAAAGGAGCATAGCGATATGGCCATGTTGGTCTAGATGTCGTTAGTTACATTGCTTTACAGATTATTATTAATTCAGTTTACATATTATTATTACTATAGTTTGCAAATTATTTCTAATTTAATTTACATATTACTTTAAATTTATGTCTCATAAATTAGTAACATTAGTTTGCATATTTTCAGTCTTATTAGTTTAAGTCTCATTCACCAAGCAAGTTTGGTGCGTAAAATTTTGGTTTTCAAATTATGTATGTGGTGATGATATAAAACAACGAGTTATAGAAGTCATCAGTATGTCTGTAGTGTGTCACAGCATGTAAACCTAGACGTCTCATACACCTAGACGTCTCATACACCTAGACGTCTCATACACCTAGACGTCTCATACACCTAGACGTCTCATACACCTAGACGTCTCATACACCTAGACGTCTCATACACCTAGACGTCTCATACACCTAGACGTCTCACACCTAGACGTGTTCTAGGTAACCTTCCCTAATTCTAGGTCCCTCTATGCATGTTATCTCAGTTCTAGGTAATTCTAGGTATTACCCTGATTCTAGCTAACTCTAGGAATGCTACTCTAAATTCTTGTCAACTGTGGCTATGTTCCACAAAATTCCAAGTAATTCTTGGTATTTTACCCTAAATTTTATAGAACTCTAAGAATATTACCTAAAATTTTAGGTAACATTAGGTATTTTACCCTGAATTCAAGGCAACTTTGATTCGAGTTTTTTTTCGTAATATTATTCCCTTGGTTTAGTATAACTTGTATTTTTTCTTTCATTCTTCTAACCATTATTCTAGCTGGGGCTTTCAAAAAATTATTCTCTAAATCTAGTTCAAGCGAAATAGAATTGAACCAATCAGTTGTATAATTAGCTAAACTATTCTGAGATTTTTCAAATTTCTTACTTCAGTAAATATTGAAACATCTTTCTTAAGATAGAAGTTAAATTTTGAATCGCATGTTTGCTCTGGGTGCGATGACGCGATGCACACTGTTTCGTGCTACTCAAAAATAATAGAAATATGCAGATAAAACATGCTCTGTACAGAACACACAGACCCCTGCAACATTGTTGTGTGTAGTAAGAAATTTGCATAATTAATTTTATTTCTATACAATATGTTGGTAACTACGTTTATATTAAAAACTCTGTTTCACTTCTATTAAGTCAAAAATGTGTCAAATCAGTTTGCTGCACACTCTACTCTTTTCTGTACATGAGTATTTCATTATGCCTCAACAGTTTGCATAGAATTCCAGCTAATCTAGATTATTTGATATCGTATGTTCACATTATGCATTAAATATCATATATTCATATGATATATTCAATATCATATATTCATATTGTATAGTCAACATCATACATTCATGAAACCACTCTGTACGAACGAACGTCTTTGTTGTACGTGAGTGTGCTCATAGTTCTCACGAACTGCTGGTATTTCTGCGCTTAGATCGCGTGTGTGTGTTAGATTTATGTGCATGCGCCATATTAATGTTATACTTTAATTTTACGCGCTGGAGAGAATGTCTTTAGCTTATTGCTAAGTTATCTTAAAGATTTTCTATAGATAAGATAAATAAAATCAGTTCTAAACGCTGCCTAAACCCTCCAAATTTCGCTTCAACCGTTGAAAGGTAGAAAACATGACAATTAGGGTTTAGCATTATTAACTAATATGTTTTAAATTAACTTTACTCGTATAGGTCGTGAAATTTTTTCGTCTGATATTCGTGTACAAAAACTGTTGAAAGATGCCCATATGCTACAGAAGTTCATACAGTTGTTCCTTCTGCTACAACTTGTTCCACAGTGCAAATACATTCCTCAATATTCTTTCTCAAGTTGTGCCCTCAGCTACAATTTGTTCCCCCGTGTGTGACCATTTCCCATGGCCTCTTCTTCAGTTGGTACCTCGAAGAGAATTCGAGAAGCAAATTTTTTCCAGGTGTCCATCCGTTCTAGCGAATTTTTGAGCCGTGTGTAACCACGTCGTTGGTTTTCCGTTCGTGGGTCCAACACGTTTCCTCATTTGGCATCCATGCTGAAGAATTTTTGAACCTCTTGACAGAAGCTCGGGTATTTTTGCTGTTTTTAAACAAGGAAAAGACTGTGGGAGGCTTCGTGAAGCGTTCCCATAATGAAGCTAGAAATGCCAGGTCACATCTTCCTGTTTGACTGCATGACAATGAAGAAACATCGCTTTCATTGTGTACAGCAAACTCTACTCGCCCCTCACCTATGCCGGACTTGTGACGGCCCATTTAAGAACCAGTATGGTATAGACTACGATTCAGTTGCGATTAACCGCCGAATCATAGCCTTTGGAGACAAAAACACTCCATCGGCTTTTGTTCTGGGACAAAGTCGGGAACGTTAAGGAAAAAGACAGAAAGAAGAGTGGCGTGGTTCAGGTTTCATGCAGAAGAGTTACGAGAACCGACATTTATTTGCTCAGCAATTGACGTTGAGAAGCAGTCCTTTACAAAAGATGGTTTAGAGAACACCGATGACAAGGGTTTAGACGAGCTTGAACAATGGAGTCGCTCCAACCAAATCGTTCGTTTTAAAACCCAAACAAAAACATGAGTATAGGAAGTCAATTTATTGTTGTGTTTACATTATTTCCCACTACGACAAGATCAAGTCGTGGGAATTTTGATGCAGGGAGTTTCTTGTACCCAAAAGAAATGTAAAATCAGATTATAAGTGTATATTAAAAAATATATTTGAAGTTTTTTTACGGCCTTTCTAAGTAAAAGTTTGAAATTTGTGAAAATCTTAAAAACTTGAATGTTTAGGAGTCTTGGGATCCTACGACACACTTAGAACACATAGATAAACATATTTGGCGTATACACACTTGGGACACATGCGTATGCACAGTTGGGACACTGACAGAAACACTCTTGGGACACATACAGAGGCACACTTGGGCACGTAGATACACGCACGCACTTGGGACGCATACACAGGTACACTGGCAAAACATAGGCACTCTTAAAACACACAGGTACACTAGGAACACTGCACACTTGGAACACATAGACACACTTGAACACATAGGTGCACTTGGAACACATAGACACACTTGAACACATAGGCGCACTTGGAACACATAGGCACACTTGGAACACATAGGTACACTTGGAACACATAGACACACTTGAACACATAGGCGCACTTGGAACACATAGGCACACTTGGAACACATAGGTACACTTGGAACACATAGACACACTTGAACACATAGACACACTTGAAAACATAGGTGCATTTGGAACACATAGGCACATTCCCGTCTAATTTACGTAGGCATTCCAGGGATCGTGCCTGCCATTCCTAGAGCACGGATCACGCACCTACACGTCCCTTCAGGAAGACAGCATTCAATCACGTCATGTTAGACATGAACAAGCGTATCAGAGCCCTGGTTATGTCCTGACATGGCCCTAGTTATGTCTAGACATGGTCATGTCGTGAGGTCGACATGACATGCGACATCACCGAGATAAGGTTCGTCATGCGATCGCAGTTCCCAATCCTTTTGTGCCTGAGGCAAACGCATCGCATGACCGTGTGGGTTGTTTTGCATCAGGTGAATCGTTGGAGGTTGTATTTTCCCTGCAATTCTTTACCAACGGGGATCAGTACTGGATTTTCCACCTCTTAGATTAGGAAGAAAAGAAAGGGAAGAGGGAGGAGGAGGGAGGGACAGTGGAGTGTGATGATAAAAACATGCAATAGAAGAGTATCATTTTTATATTCAACTTTCATTCTAGAGTGAAACATGTAGTTAAATTGAGTGCACTAGATTAAAAATACGTGAATGTATGACAGAATTTCATGTTGCTCCTGATTTGTGTGAAGTTTTTTAGAAGATATCATTTATGGTGCCAAAAATAAGTTTGTACACTTGGAACGTGTATGTATAGAGCCTGTATTTATGGAACGTATATTTATAGAGCGTGCATTCATTTCACGTGAATTTGTGAACGCATATTTATGAAACGAGTACTTATGGAACATGTATTTCTGAACGCATCTTGATGAAACATGTATTTTTGAACGCATCTGGATGGAACATGTATTTTTGAACGCATATTTATGAAACGTGTATCCATTTAACCTGTTAACGGTCACCGCTCACTCGACAATAATAATACTATTGCCATATTACAATTGTAATATGACAATAATAACAACGCTAATTGAACTAATAAACATTATAACATCGTACGATGTTAACGCCGCTGTGGTACCGTCGCGCATCTACATCATATGGTGTAAGTTGCCAGTAGAATGCAACTCGTACAAACATCATATGATGTAAATAACGCTTAACAGGTTAAGGAGTATTTCTGAGCTCGTAGTAATGGAACGTGCGTTGTGGAACTACAACACAACAGAAATACAAGTCCTCTTACAGTGAGAGGATCCTCAGTCTTGTAGTCTCAGGTCAACTTTAGACCAAACACAGACATGTCAATTGCTTTTGCTTGATTCATTGCGTGAGGTTCATTCTTCACGCCCCGAGGGCAAGGGACGCCCTGGCGTCGACTGCTAAAATGAGTTTTCCTGAGGAGACTTGAACTCTTGAATTGTTGACTTGGTGTTCACACCACAGCATGGCTACAATATTTATATCTCAGTAATATTTGAACGCAATATTTATTGCCGTGTGATATTCTTGCATGATATTTATTGCTAAGTAATATTCTTACAGAATGCTCCCCAGAGATATTCCTGATGTGGTGGATTTTTCAACACCTGCGAATGCGGATTTTTGATTTCAATATCTGCAGATGCGGAAGCAGATGTCCTGTATTTCCTACATTGAATTTCAGCCGCAAATGAAGAATGAAAAATGAAAAATGAGATAATCAATGTAAATAGTTATAATGTCCGAAAGAATAATTTCTTAAACAAATGAAACTAATGAATGAAGTAGTATAGTAATTTAGTGAGCTCATAAATAAAATTATGGATTGAAAAATTATTATAAAAATAGCTTAAATTTAAAAGTAATAGTATTCAATGACTCCATCGTCTGTGTTACCAGGATGAAGGACGAGGACTCAACTCAAATGCACCACACCAACCTCTTCCCCAGCCACCACCCATTCAGAAAGGGCTACTGTGCACTCACATTTAGTGCTAGTAGCTAATTATTTATTCAGAAAGGGCTACTGTGCACTCACATTTAGTGCTAGTAGCTAATTATTCATTCAGAAAGGACTACTGTTCACTCACATTTAGTACTGGTAGCAAATTCTTGGCATGTTGTGTATTAAAAACAAAAGTTTCTTTGTTCGTGATCCTGCAATGATATTATCTCACGTGGCAGTAATATTTATCCTCGTGTTATTAGTTACTTCCACTGGCACCGCAATAATATTTATTTTCACAATATACGCAATATTTGATGCCCCTTCTAGTGCTGCAATGATATTTGTTTTCACAGTATATAGGATATTAATTACGCCTGCTAGTGTCGTATTAATATTATTTTTCCCCATTTATGCACTATTGGACACTCCTGCTCTTAATGCAAAACTATATTTAATATTAATTGAGTATTGCATCAATATAAACACTGATGTTAGCATCATAATCTTCATGGCGAGAAAAAAATAGATTTTCCCAGCTTAAATATATTCCTCCTCTGCATCCAAGAACAAAAAAGGAACAAATAAGTAGCAAAATATATAGAAAAACGAAGCGAACTTCCCCCGAATTAAAAGATTTAGTCAGAGTACATTATTACTAAGCTGTAAACACTCGATTTCACAACTGTCATTACGGATATCACTGCCTTACAGCAAAGGTATAATACCTGAAAGTCGTTCTTATTTAAAGTAAATGCAAAATACGTAAGTCCTGCTAGTCTGGTTTCCGTGAAGAAATTTGAGGTTTCAAACTCTGGAGTTTGCTCACATGCAGTGCCTAGATTTAACGTCCTGCTCAGCTTGCTAATACAATAATAAAGAGTAATAATAAAAGAGCATGCAAATTCGTGTACTTGAGAATGTAAGACCGGCAAAAACAGTACGATCAGGACCAGCTTTTATTTTTGGCCTGAGGTTTTGATTGAGGAAATGATGCATTAATTGGAGGTGAGTTTGAGAGGGTTAGGCACATAACTTTGACTGTTGTCTTTGCCTTGAGATTTTGGTATGAATGAATTAGTTGTAGCTGCTGTATCATGGTGGGCTAAATGTGTGTGCTAGTTAAGTTGTGATTATTGAACCTGTGTTTTTATTTTGGTATTAAACACTGATGTAAGGATGGATTAGGTCATAAAACACTGATGTAAAGATGGATTAGGTCATAAAACACTGATGTAAGGATGGATTAGGTCATGAAACACTGATGTAAGGATGGATTAGGTCATGAAACACTGATCTAAGGATGGATTAGGTCTTGAAACAACGATACAAGGATGGATTAGGTAGATTAAAATATTAGGTCTCTCACTCATGCGAAAATTTGAAATACAAGTTTTCAGTGAAAATTCATGTGTGCCGTTAATATATATGTGACATAGGTTTAAAAAAGCTAAAAATACGTGTATTGATCAATGTAACCAAAACTTTAAAACGATTCAAAACAAGCTGATGACTTATTGCAGATGTTTCACAGAAAGAGCTGGAAAATAAGTTGGACAAGTGAGTTGAAATCATTTGTTTTCGAAAAAGCACTAAAATATTTTCAATGTATTAGCATGATTAAAAAACGAAACTTATATCTATGTTCTTGAATTTTGAGTTAAGATTTGGTTAATGGTTTAGCTATTAAATGAAAACTGTGAACAAGGATTGCTTTCAGAAGCTTTTCAAGGATGGATGTGTCTGAAGGCAAGGATGGATGTGTCTGAAGGCAAGGATGGATGTGTCTGAAGGCAAGGATGGATTTACTACACAGCAAGTTTGTGCTACTGAACATCCTACTATAGAAGTAAATTTATTTGCTAGTTTATTATTGAATTGCGTTTTAGTTGAATTTCAATTGGAGTTAATGTTGAAAAATAGCGACATTAAATCAAAGCTTGAATTCATGATAGCTTTGATGATCACACAAGGCCTAAGTACATGACGTGTAGGTGTATGATGTGTTTACATGATGTGTAGGTGTATGATCCAAGTACATGACGTGTAGGTGTATGATCCAAGTACAAGACGTGTAGGTGTATGATCCAAGTACAAGACGTGAAGGTGTATGATCTACGTACAAGACGTGTAGGTGTATGATCTACGTACATGACGTGTAGGTGTATGATCTACGTACACGACGTGTGTGCGTGCGATACTCCCCACGCACACACATCAAAGTTATAGTTCCTCTAAGGCCAAATTTGAGTAAAATGCGTGCCAATATTTAAAACAACAGAACTTCTAAATTTCTCCCGGAAAGTAATTCACGATCAGAACGATTTTTATAAAATTTCTGGTCCATCTGAGAAGAGCTTGGGATCATTTCTGGGCCTTCGGTTCGATCGATGGAAGCCACTTTTATATTTCTCTTTGTTGTGTAATGGTTCCCGATGACTGAGCGATGATCACAGTGATCTGGCAAACAACTCTACAAATTACAGTAACCTTTTCCCTCCCTTGTTCTCCACGCTGGCTCTTGTTCATGCGAAAAGAAAGCATTTCCTAATTTGTTGGCTGAACATAAATGTAAACTACAATTGTTTTTCAACCTTTGTTTTCTCTTGTTGCTTTCTTATTGGTCACAACTTTTCATGCCTGTTTAATTTTCTGTAATATTCTAGTGAACTTTATTCAACACATAACCACCGACTGCGTCACAGCGTCTTGAATGTCTCCTTAGCGTCTTGAATGCATTTGTAGCGTCTTGAATGCATTTGTAGCGTCTTGAATGCCTTCTTAGCGTCTTGAATAAATTTGTAGCGTCTTGAATGCATTTGTAGCGTCTCGAATGCCTTCTTAGCGTCCCGGAGTAACAAGTGACAATTTAGAACTGTTTTTGTTACCTAAGTACGTATGTAGCTTCAATCGTAAAGTGAGTACAGTAAGTACAGTGAGCGCAGTAAGTACAGTGAGCGCAGTAAGTACAGTGAGCGCAGTAAGTACAGTGAGTACAATGAGTACAGTGAATACAGTGCGTAAAAAGTCATCTCTTGCTTAAAACTGAAAGTTGATAATATTTAAGACTGTTGTCTGTTAAAATCAGCGGATGACGAACAGTATTGCAGGACAATAATTACTAATCTGTGGCCTGAATTTTAATTTCTTGACCGCACCTAAGAAGTCTGGTCTTATCTCTAAGCCGCAGCGGTTGTGAAGAATTAAAACTATAACTTCAATAACAATATTATCACTGCTAGAACTGCTAGCTGGAATGCTCTAAAATTCACTGGAATGCTCTAAAATTCCTGGATTTATCAAAACTGTATACATATTTTCACACCATAATAAGAACATCACACACGAGCAGCTCTACACCAGTGAGAGTCTTTGGAGAATAAGTGAAGTCCAACAAAAACTTCAAATATTCTTGGATCACAAAAAAGTCTAATTTTTTGATGCGATGGACAAATAAATAGAAAACTTTACATCAAGTTTTAAGATTTGTTTGTTGCAAAATGAAATTGCGCTACGCGCGTCCCAGCCTACGCACAATTCCCGAGTATTGCTTCATGCAATGCCAAAATTAACACACCCACCAACATCGTTGTAATATCCAATTATTGCTTCACGCAATACCAAAATTAACACGCGTTCAACATCGCCACAATTTGCAGACGTCACTTCACCAAAAATAAGATGGTCGTTTTGCATGCGGTCTTTACTAGAATTTCGAAGTGGCCTCACAAAATACTGCAAGCAAAAAAATGTCGACCAGAGAATCAATTCGTGCAGGGCCAGAGCGCCGTGTTCCAAGTTGCGGGCTTCAGTCGCTTAACTTGACAAGGACGAAACTTTGTCAATTGCAGAAGTGGTCTCGAGTTTTAGTGGGGGAGATGTGTGATGTAGGGACGGGTGGTGAGAGATAGTTGGTGACATGTGAGATGACAGAGATGTGTGATGTAGGGACGGGTGGTGAGAGATAGTTGGTGACATGTGAGATGACAGAGATGTGTGATGTAGGGACGGATGGTGAGAGATAGTTGGTGACATGTGTGATGACAGAGATGTGTGATGTAGGGACGGGTGGTGAGAGATAGTTGGTGACAAGTGTGATGACAGAGATGTGTGATGTAGGGACGGATGGTGAGAGATAGTTGGTGACAAGTGTGATGACAGAGATGTGCAACACAGTGATGAGTGGTGAGGAAGATTTGCAACACAGAGATGGGTGGTGAAGGAGATGTGATGAGTTTTGAAGAGGAAATTGGTGAAATGACAAAAGAGAATTAGTTGTTGACATGAAATGTTCATGTGTGTGTACAGTAATGTATCTTATGACATGTGAAATGTTGAATGCAATATTGTGTGTTGTGGCTGTGTTTTATAGTATGAGTTAGTAAGTGAATTTGTAGTAGAATCAGAACCAGGTTGTAAAATGCTAATTCGTCAGTACTGAAACGGAAACTCTATGCAGTGGCAATAATGTAAAATACAGTATCGTAGACACAAAGGAAACAACACAGTATCGTAGACACAAAGGAAACAACACAGTATCGTAGACACAAAGGAAACAACACAGTATCGTAGACACAAAGAAAACAACACAGTATCGTGAACACAAAGGAAACAACACAGTATCGTGGATACAAAGGAAACAACACAGTATCGTGGACACAAAGAAAACAACACAGTATCGTGGACACAAAGGAAACAACACAGTATCGTGAACACAAAGGAAACAACATAGTATCGTGGACACAGCTCGAGAACAGAAAAGTCTGAACAAATTAGGCACCGAGCAACACCGTGGCGCTAGACCGGAGATTTTTTCTCTTTTCGATGTTATCAGGAAATTGAATGGGTAAAAATGGATTTGGCAGACGCGTTCAACTGTTATGGACTGCGGGGAAGACGGGGAGTTGGGGTAGAGGAGCAGTTTAGAAGACTCTTAACAGTAACTTCTGAAGCGGCACGGCTGTAAAATCGCTCTTTTGAACAGATAGAATATTGTGTGGGGCAAAAACAGCAGCAATAAATGCTGCAAGCCATTTGAAAACGCTTCTAGTATTTGCGACAGCTGAGTTAGTGGGAAGTTCATTGTAATAATGTAACGATAATAAGTCTGACAGTAAAAGCATTCTCGTTAAATAAAGAGGTTTGGTGCAGTGCATGTACGTATGGAAGCAGGATGTGGAACATATTTTTTTAGCTCTTTTAAATGGAATTCGTAATTTATTAGACGTAATAGTCTACGTGATACTCCTGACTACACCATTCTGAATTGTGCTGAGCTTCGATAAATATTTCTAGATTGCAAATTACATACTTGAAATAAAAAACTATTTTAGATATATACAAATTTATATTAGGAAGCAATGCTAGGTGTATGACTACGAGGCTTCAGCGTTAAAAAAATTTTGTAACTGGTGGTGCAAAAGTCACTTTACTCTTTCAAAAATTAACAAAACAAAGCACAATAAAGCGTAAAACAAGTTGTATTGTAAATCGAAGAAAAAATTTCGGAATTTATTAATAAAATATGTCTTTCAAATGTTGCCTGCGTCAATTCAAACAAATGGAAATTCTGTAGACAGTATTTATCATGTCTTGTTACAAGACACTAGGATTTATTCTGTTCATTTCTTCAGTTATGTTACCTTTTAACTTATTAGGCCCGGTGATGAAAACTTTTTTTTCAAGGTATCCCTAAAGGAAAATGCATGGAGGTGTCAAATCAAGCGCCAGTAATCACCAAGATAGAAAAACTTGAAATTCATCAACCAGGAAAAACGCATCATCATAGTTTGTATTGTTGAGTACAACGCACTTTTTCCATCAGTATATCAAATACTTTTGACAAAACGTCAATTTGTTTCTTTCATTTGATTTGTAACCAATTTCCTTGATTTCGTCAAGTAGTTTTATTCATTTTTTAGAGTGTGAAGGACCTTTCCTAATTTTAACCCTCAATAATAATATTCAATAATAATTTTAATCAACAATAAATTTTCTGATGCATCAATTTTGCACCATCAATAATTTCACTGCATTAATTTTGCAGTAATAAGATTGAAACAATTAATTTGCTGTAACAATATGCTTAAAACAAACGTAATTCCACCACAGCAATAATAAAACACCATCAACAACAGTGGTTGAACGACAGAAGTAATAATTGAACACCAACAATAATAACTGAACACCAATACTGATAACTCAATACCAACAATAATAACTGAACACCAATAATAATAACTGAACACCAATCATGATAACTGAACACCAACAATAACAACTGAACACCAACAATAGTAACTGAACACCAACAATAATAACTGAACACCAATCGTGATAACTGAACACCAACAATAGTAACTGAACACCAACAATAATAACTGAACACCAATCGTGATAACTGAACACCAACAATAACAACTGACCACCAACAATAATAACTGAGCACCAATAATAATAACTGAACACCAATCATGATAACTGAACACCAACAATAGTAACTGAACACCAACAATAATAACTGAACACCAACAATACTAACTGAACACCAACAATAACAACTGAACACCAACAATAGTAACTGAACACCAACAATAATAACTGAACACCAACAATAATAACTGAACACCAACAATAACAACTGAACACCAACAATAGTAACTGAACACCAACAATAATAACTGAACACCAAGAACAACTCGGCCCCTACGTCACTCACACGCAAGATTCCTGCCCACACCAAGGATCACGGTGTAATTGCTTTAATTGCAGTGTACTATTGCGTCGGCAAGAAGCATCAGCAAACTGGGGAGCAGGATTGCCTCGTGGGGAAGAAGTTTTGGCACTTATGCAAATGGGGAAGTAAGACTCAATAAGTCGCTTTATTGCTCCGTGTGTCACCATTTGGGGATTACAGGGCAAAGTTGGGTCGTCAGCTACCCCCGCACGTGGGGAAGAGCAGATGTGATGATAATGGGGAGGTGATGGGGAGGAACTCGTGTAAGAGGTGGTGAGGGGGTAATGATGAGTGATGGAAGAGGTAGTGAAGGAGTAATGATGAGTGAGTGATGAGGTGGTGAAAGGGAAATGATGAGTGATGAAGGAGGTGGTGAAAGGAAATGATGAGTTATGTAGAACGTGGTGATGGGGTAATGATGGGTGATGGAAGAGGGGGTGAAAGGGTAATAATAGGTGATGGAAAAAGTCATCCGAGGATAATAAGTGGAAAAGAAAGGAAAGAAAGAAACTTTATTTTATTTAGGTATACATGAACTATACAATGCTTTATCAATTCTTAATGCTAACATCTTAAGTCAAGTGATCATGCTTCCAGCGACTGTTCCCGTCCATCTTGTTACGTGAGAAAAAGAATGAAAAAATATTTTATTGCAATCAATTTCATACAGGACATGTGCATAAACATTGCATTTTCAAATCTTCAATAACTAAAGTCTTAAAGTGTTGCGAATACAAATATTGATAATACTAGGACAGAGCTGTGTAGGACACATCTGTGTAAGACACATGTGTGTAGGACACATGTGTGTAGGACACATGTGTGTAGGACACATCTGTGTAGGACACAACCTCTGCCTCGTGTATCACACAGCCCCGATAATAAGGCATTGTTCGCCGCTGTAATAATTCCTAGCGGATTTATCGCCAGATCGTGATCGACGATTATTGAGAGCTCGTTGTATACAAGTCCAACTTTTAATTAAGGCCTAAGAGAGCTGGTCGTATGATACAATGTTGTGCTGAGAATGCATACACTTATTCATGTTCATTACAAGTTTATATTAAGGTCTCAATTTGTGTCATGCATTGAGTGTTGTGAGTTGGTTGTAGTTCACATATTCGTAGTGACTGTGTTGGCTTACACATTTTTTCAGTATTTAAAAGTATTTAAATGGTTATTTATGATGTTTACGCTTCATGTGCAATATATTTCTGCATCGCTTGTGTAACTAATTGTTCTTTTAAAATGTAGTTTTCCTCCCATTCACAGTATAAGCTCCATTATTTGGTTATTTCTTTCTCGACCTGCTAGCACCAAAATTTCTATTGCTGGTTCACACTCTGGCTTAATGAATATGCTGAGACGAAGCCAGTTATCCGCCGACACGATCCAATGTTCGTTTGTGCAGCGAGGGAAGAAACTGCCAACAACTGTATCCTGGAAAGTGATGCACAATACACTGTGAAGATGATATGTGTTTATATAAATTGTGCTGTACACACTATCTACACCTACATAATTGCTTTGTACACACTACCTGCACCTACATAATAGCACTAGACACACTACCTACACCTACACAATTGCACTATACACATTATGTACACCAATATGCGAGACTAGTTCAGCGTGTATACTTTACATCCATGAAGAAAATTGCATGAATATTCCGGTTGCCCACGCATATTTAGATGATTAATTGGGCACACTTATCTTTTGCAGTTCCCTCTCCGTTCAAAACCATGAATGTAGTAATCATGCAATGAAATTCTATAATGAACAGTAGATAATGGATGGATAATTGGTAAGACGCAACAGATAATGGTAAAATGAATTTTGATGGACTGTTTGTATATATAATAAGCGTCCCACACCGTCCCAAACTATCTCGCCTCGTCCTGTACAGTCCCACACCGACCCACACCGTCCCACACAACCCCGTACTCTACTACATAGTCCCACACCGTCCCGTAGCGTCTCGTCCAGGTGTTTAACTGAATAAATTTTGACAACAGGAAATCATTGGGACGGCTAACATTTCTCCTCATTGCAGCTAATGCAACGCTTTTATATGATTATAACATCCTGTAAAGTGTTAGATGTTACTTGTAAAATTCAGATATGCTGCTTCCGATGAAATGATTTTTGTCTCCTGAAATAAAGGCGCACAATTTCAACCTTTGTGTTAAACAGTGTGGAGATACGCATTTATTATATTGTCTATTTTATTATTAATTGATTAATTAATGAATATAAAAGGGAAAAAGCTTTTCTGCCTACTTTTAATTGTACAATGATTGATTGGTGATGAGTTCTTTTCTCTCTCATAATTTAAATAATCTTGGTTTCACTGCATGGTTTTTCGCATGCTGTCCTTCCGTTATATTTCAATTAATACTTGTAAATAACACAATTAATAAAATGTAAGAAACATACGTAATCGCACTAGAGGGACTCTAATTCTCTAAATTCGTGAAATGGTGAAAGGTTCCCGATATTTCTTTTCAAAGGCAAAATGAGGGGATACTGATACACACAGAAAATCTAATACATGTTATTCTAAACATCACTGGATGGGAAATGTGAGTTATCTACCACATTTTGACATATGAACTGCACATGATATCCTATTAACAGTGCACCATTACAGATCAATTACATACTTAATAGCCGAATAGTTGAGTGTGCACACGAAGCAATTAAGTTGAATCAATGGACGCTCATGTCAATTACGAGATTTGCTCTGTCGCTAACCTCGATTATGTTGACAATATAAATATTAAAACTTGCCCTTACACTGGAGATTCGTTGCTGATGATGGGCTTCGATGTTTAACACTCACGATTAGAACACCTTAGCAATAACGCTAAATTTTTCCCTTTCCATTCCTTGCTGTTGCACAGTTAATTCTTCCTCTTTATACACGGGTAAGTGCACGTGTAAAATCTGCTGTTATTCGTCGGTGTGATGATTAATTTAATTCCCTTTCAATAACTTCTACACCTACTCTACCCATGTCCTTTAACCTGTACCTATGCCTAGGCCCTAGACGTTACTCTAGCTGTAATAGTTTATACTGCTGTGGAGGTCTAGTTCCCAAGTCCTCCCATCTAGCCTTCCTACCGTTTTCATATGAGCTTTGCTCTTCCAACGTATCTTTTCCATTTTCCAATCTCCCTATTTGTCCAATGATCTGAAATAGGTTTTCCCTGTCTATGATATACCCCGCCTGCTCTTCAATCAAGTTGAGAGTTACACGAACTACGTAATTCTTGAGAGTCACCAGGTTTCTATCAATGAATTGGCCTCTTGTTTGACACTTTCTTTAGCCCCGAAACCGAACACCGCGACCTTTCTCAAACCTTACTGTTTATGTTTTATAGCAATCTCTCTTATAATCACTCTTCAGTCTCAATCCTCAAACATCACTTATCTCTGAACAGACATTGAATATCTTTTATATTACTAGGAGTGAGCGCCTGAGGGAGTAAGGGACCGTCGAGGAACCCAATAGGGGAAAAGGGGATTAACGGCAGGATGAGTTTAATAGTTTGTACTTAGACATTTGAATATGACGTTAGTTCTTGGTTCTTCATTCTTTGCCGCGTACGTCTTGACGTCGAGCACTGTTATACTGAAATCTTGTCGGCAGAGCACCGGGACGTATAGAGTGGGAGTGCGTGGCGAGTTGGAGCACGTGCACTTCTTGTTAGTACGTGGGTTGTTTGAGCTCCATCCAC
>VCRD01003400.1:32931-62147 GCA_006783055.1 Trinorchestia longiramus | reverse complement strand
AGCACACCCCACCCTCAGCACACCCTATCTACACCCTCTCCATACCCCACCCTTTCTACACCCCACCCTCTTTCTTGTCTCCACGACTTCCACACTCCATGACAACCCTCCGTACACATTTTCCTTTCGCTTCTCTTACTCTTCTTTTTTTCTCTACCCCTACTTACATCTACCATCCTCCCCTTAAATCTACCCCCTTACATCTATCCCTCTTCTATCCATCCGCACTCTCCCAATAGTTCTCATCAGTCTCTGCATGCACTTTTTACTGATCATACTCATTCCTTCACTATCCTACCTCACTAAATTTCCAGGCTTCTGCAGTTTCTTCTTCCTCTACTCAGACGCAATGTCAATTTTTACTAATCGTAGGAACTTTTGCAACGCTAGCGTTTACGGAAAGTAAGAAGGCACCTAAGCTGAACTGTATTCTGGAAAGAGTCTACAGTTATGAAGCAATTTGAACGTCCTGGTAAACGCAGCTAAAAAGGCATCCTTAATTATAAAAGCGCGTCTGTATGTTGAAGAAGGCGCAAAATGCGACCCCGGGAAATTATTAATACAGTTGCAACCATGCACAATATCTCAAAAATTAACTACTTATTCAAATATTGCCATTGAACTTATCTTGAGAGTCTAATAAGAAACCAGGAAAAAATCGAACTAAAATTCGCATTATATGTAATTACAAAACGTGAAAAATTGCATCCTGAACTGCAAACAGCCGATGAAAATGTCATTTGTTGGTTGTGCAGATAAAGTTGAGGTGCATTGTGCATTTTAATAGAATTTCATAACAAAAATTTAAATGCTTCAGAGGGAAAGCCGATAATCGTGTAAAACTATTTGGTAATTCGTTGTGATTGTGTAGTGACTCAAGTTAATATGACCATCTGTTGGTTAGATTTACTACTTTTTGTAGACATTAAAAGCCAGTCTGTTGAATAAATATATCTGGATCTTGCAAAGATTAGCAAATCTTTTCATAGCAACAGGGTCTGCTTTTAAGATTGCTAATAAATATATTAACAAATACAAAGAGATGATTATATAATGACAATGAATACATAACATAATATAATTCTGTATAAAAGATTATATTGTGTACCATGTTTACAGGTTAGGTTGGTTTACTAGGCATGCTTAGATTCATCACTTGGATATCTTAAGAAAATAATTTTGAATAAATTGCTTCATGTTACAGAACGCAGTTCAAAATTCAATTCCTATGTTTTAAAACTGTCAAAGTAGGAATAAAATTAAATCAGACATCACAGTTACATGAATTAACGAGACATGCATAAAACTTGTCGAATACCAGGCGATATAATGCTCCAAGTTAAATAGGAGAGTTTTTTCATGGATATCTACCGTTCAGTTGCATTATGGGACGCGCTTTAAAGGACTCATTTTGCTTCGAATAAAATTACTTCCCCACCTTGTAAGTCTTGGCGAGCTGCTCCAGAGGCTGCACATCATGTTGAGCGTGTAACGTCTTCACACACTGGGCACACGCAACACACCTACACACTGTGCAGTACACATCACCCAACTCGCCATGAGCAGCACACGTAGCTGCAGGCACAGGAGTGGCGGTAGCAGTGAGGGGCAGGAGGGAGTGAGTGGAGAGGGGCCCCCTCATTGGGTGGCAGGAAGCCAGGCAGTTCGTGCAGTACAGGATCCTGCACTGCACGCACTGCGTGCTAGCTTCCTTAGGGGAGCCTTCACACAGCTGGCACGCAGCGGGCCCACCTGCAGCACTGATCATCCCACTCTTGTAGCGGGCCACAATGCGGGCCATGGTGGGGTACGGGGCCAGCCCGCACAAGCCGTCCGGGCCCAACACGAGCGGCTTCTGGCATGCAGGACACGACACTGATCCCGCTGCGGTTGCCCCATGGTTCAGTAGATGCGATGTCCACGGCGACCCTCCCTCTATGAACGGCGCCTGTGAGGAATGAGGCAGTATGTGTGGAGGAGGTGATGAAATGGAAGGCACGTGGGACGGTCGGACGGTGGTGGTGGACGTGGCCACGACGACGCCGCTGTCCGTCTCGCTGTAGACGGACGCCTTGTCGCTAGCGCTGTCCTCTGCGTCATTTGTTGAGGTCTTGGACTGTGGAGGAGACTTGGCGCAGGGCGCGCAGACGGCACGACTGCAGCACGGCAGCAGCAGCGGCTCAGTCAGCAGATGGCAGCACAGCGCGCACGATAACTCGACCTCCATCGCGCACACTCGCGCACACAACACTGGAGCCACGCCGGACCACGCACCTCCGTCCGCACCCTCGGCTGTCCAACCTAACTGCGTCCGAGCTTTCCCCGCGTGCCGTGGGTGCCTCTGCCTCACCTCCAGCGTCTTGAGGACCAACTTATTGTAGTGATGCGCAATGCAACGCGCAACTCAAGCACAGCTTTTGAAACTTTCCACTAGGGGCGGACAGTAACGTGTAGTGGAACGGGTTTTTAGAAGCATATGCGGCCGAAACGTGAAGTACGTAGTGGAATAAAATTCTGTAACTGTCTGTCATACTTAAAATCCTGTAATTTTCTGATATATTTAAAATCCTGGAATTTTCTGGCATCTTTATTCAAGCAGAGAAAATATATGTAGTCATTTCATTCGTAGACCAGGTAGCTTTCAACACTAGCTTTCTAATATAGTAAACTACAAATAACGACTCAAACTCCTACGATTTTTGATTCCTGATTTTGAACTTTTATTTAATTCATTTAATTTATTTAAATGATTTAATCAATTCAAAAGCTTTCAAATACCCGTCGATAACCTTAATAACCATAAAATGAAATTAGCGTATGCACAAACGAATATTTATAAAGCGAAAATATGAAGACTGAAAAGCAGCTGCGGTCTGAGAATGGCTGGAGTCCAGAGCACACAACGGCAACAATTTTTTGTGAAAGGGGAGGGAGAATAACAACTACCCTTCCCTTCTCCCTTCTCCTCCCACAGACATAGACACGTTATTTCAGTTAATGCTTTTGAAATGAACTGAGAAAAAATTTTTGTGTCGGAACGAATATTTGTTGAACAATGTATTCTTTCGTGCTTTTTAATGAACGTTTTGCTCAGGAAACATATCTAAATGATCGAGGGTGGACATGTTTCATTTTTTAAACGCCCTTGTTCTCACATGAGCTGCGCCCTGGCAGCAGTTTGGAGGGTGCATAAATTAATGCAACCACACAGTAACACTCCCTCTAAATGAGAGAACTTCCCTTGGCTTCCTCGTATACCACCACCAGGTCCGGCTGTGACGCTACAGCTACTGAATGAATAAAAATACTCAAGTTTTACGAGCATTTGTTAACAAGATGTATGAAACTGTCAATAAATTAATTGATCGTGTAATGAAGTCCTAGGATGTGTGACACTTGGAATCCAAAAGTGAGCATTGGTAAAAAATTACGAAATATGTAACGCTATATGAGCAGTTCAGTGATAAGGAAAAATATGTAATTCGCTCTCTCTCTCATAGAAAAAATACTGATCAGAGAAATCTAATGTATGTTTACATATAATCATGACAGCCATTACTCAAGCTGCAGGTCAGAATAGTTTAAAAAGTACTCAAGTAAGATTTTCTGGATTCATGCAGGACTATGTGTCGCCTAAACTCCGATTCATGTGATTCGCTGATACCTTATTTGACTTTCTTAGGCGCGCAACTCCAATCACTCCTCATTAAGTTCGTGAAAAAAGAAACCGAAGAAAGATTCTGTAGGTTTTTTAGTAACAACTCTATTTTGGCGTCATGGTTTTGAAAACATCAAGCTCCGATTTCATGCGTTAAAATGTTATAGTTTTAATGCTGTAAATAAAATTACGTTAATTTTTACGGTATCGAACTGTAAACCCATCAATGGAACAACACGATAGTTTCGTGGTTCTTTTATCGTACAAGTCTTGGGTTGCCTGAGAATTAAACATTCAACTCAACATTGTGATACACACGGCGTCTTCATTCTGAAATGGAAATGACCATTGTACAATAAAAGGTAAATTAAAAAAAAACAGTGAATCAAAAATGCATCGATAACATATTTTTCCAAAAATTTCTTCATGGGTGATAGGTTTGGTGGTGTGCTTTCAATATTTCAGAAGTTCATGTGTGTGTGTGTGTGTGTGTGTGAGTAGTGTGGGTGCATGTGGTGTGCGCATGGAGAGTGTGCGTAAAGTGTACGTGTGGTGTGTATGTGTGGTGTGTATGCATGTGGTGTGTATGCATGTGGTGTGTATGCATGTGGTGTGTATGCATGTGGTGTGTATGCATGTGGTGTGTACGTGTGGTGTGTATGAATGTGGTGTGTTTGCATGTGGTGTGTGTACGAGTCCCTTCAGCAGCACAGTGAGAATTTGAAGTTTATCTTTAAGTGCTCTATAGTATTTTACTGATCTCATCACTTGTACTGCTGAAGTTAATAAGTTTTAGAGCACGTCAGTCTTTGGCTTCCTTGTAGGGCTTGTTATGCAGGCCGCTGGACGTCTCAGTCACTGTAATTATCTCAATATTTGAACTAAACGATAAGTTAGAATAATTTTCCCTAATTTCCTTCAAATTTTTATTTGAAATCAATGTAGTCATGTAAATTTTCTCTCGTAGAGGGGAAAAATATATATACAATACATCAACTCTAAAATTCTTGGAACAAATCCTTTTTCGTGATGGCACACTTTCAAAGGAAAAAATCCGAAAAATACGAAATGGCGTGCCAAGTATCTATTGAATTAATCTTTACGGCCCATGAACTCAGGAAGACTCCGGTTGATAGAGGGAAAACTTTCACGATTCAGAGGTCCAGTTCTTTACTTTTTTTAATAGGGTAAACGAGCACCGGAAACCAAAACATGAATAGGTGACACTATGCTCAAATAAAGTCTGAAAAATATTGAGGGTGCAAATTATAATAAAAGAAAAGCTGCTGGAACCTAAGTGATACTGGCAAAATGCTTAACTAATTTTACTTATCCACCTGTTAATCTCCATTAAAATTCAAATAATTTTTTTCGCTTCGTTAACGTAGGAAGCAGTAGCTAGATGCATCTTGTCTTAGACTCTTATATTGGGCTAATCTATAGTGGGTTGCAGTGTCACTGTCAAGTCATGTCTGCAAAAATGAAGTCCAATTAACAGATTTCTTCTCTCAGGTCTTGGCGATCCAACATGAGAGCTTAAAAGACATGGCCCTACCTGCGTTGATCGATCGCAATACTCTCAGAAAAAATCAAGCGCACCAATTTTTGACGACGTTTTTTGCAGGCTACGCAGCGAAGCAGGAAGACCGTTCATCCCCGATCGTTTGCTTGCAGTTCAGCGGCGGTAAATAAACAAAGACGGCGGTTCCTCGACTTTATTGAACTGGCACAGCCGTGTCTTGACAGGTACCAATACCGATAATTGGCATGTCTTTCCCCCAGCAAAATTCACTGCAACTTCATTGCAAACATGAAAACGAATGTTGAAAACGAGTCTGCGCGATAGTGATGGACATACAGGGTGCAAAGGTCACTTCACTATTTTGAACATTTATTACACAACAACTAACAATGCTATAAAAAAGTAGTGTTGGTGAGGTACAGTCTTTTATAGGAGCAAATTTATACCATTTTCAAATATGCTAGAAAGTTCCGTACAATCACATAGTGCTGCTTCAGCTTGAAAACAAAGTTCATTTGAATACACAGCTGCTCTGTTTTCTACTGTGTTTGGGAAGTTGAAAATCTCATAAAAAACTTCGGGGATCTCAAATTAGTTGAGTTTACGTAGCTAGCGTGCGGAGCGCAGTGAAGGGAACGATGGAACCAGGTGAGGAAGGCGGAGGTGGGATGTAAGAATGGGTCATCTACGAAGTGTAGAGGAGGAAGTCAAGTAACACTAGAAAAAAATATATTGGGATAAAATTTTCATATTTGTATGTAAAGAACGTGTGTCAGTTCTATCTCAATAATGTTGTCTTCATTTTGCAACATCATTTACGAGATGTGAATTCTTGAAAATAGAGGATATGAACTACATAGGAAACAATATTTAAACAATTCTTGGAATCAAGGCGAAATGATAACTGTTCTAAAAAAAGTTGTGAAGTCATGCAAATTACCGACAGAGACACAGCTCTCTTTTGGTGAACTTTATGTCCAGAAAATTGCTTCAAAAATAATTTAATTCCCAATTCACTTCGAGTTTCGTGCTGCACAGATAGTCTCCATGTGTCCATACAATGCACGAGATACATAGTAAATTTGTCTCCTATAAACGCTTATTTGAAGTACTGCAGTTGTAAAATATCAACAGTGAACCACATACGGATTAATAAATTTTAAGTACGTGATTTGATAAACACTTCAGAAAGACAACGCAAGAAGCAAGTCAAGCGGTATTTTTAGTCAAATATCTAAAATTAGAAAGAAATGAATTTTTAACAGGATACATACATTGTTTATTATAATATTATATGTTAGAGGTACAGCGGGAAAACTCTCTGAGCGCAAAAACTCTACGGTAATCCAACATCACACTTCACTCTCCAAGTCGCAGCTATTTGTAGTGATATTAAATAAATATCGCTTTCGCAACTAAAATACATAGCAGCAGAATCGAGGACCCTTGTTTGATTAAAAGTCAACATGCTGTTTTCAATTACTTTACATGGATATATGTGACAAAATATGGAGCACACTTGACTACGTTGAAGGATACTCAATGCGATAAAGAAAGCGGCATTGTAACAACGCAATTTGCTTTGCGTTGTGAAGAAAAACGTAGAATTTGTATAAGTGTATTTTTTATTTGCAACAATGATGAACTGTTGCCAAAAATTAGGATGACATGATAGTTTCAAATGTTTGAGCCTGCTTAAAAATGCGAATTTAGCGATGAATAGTATTGAAAGGAAGACATTGAATTGAAATTCTTTGCTACACAAACCATAATTTGTACAGATATTGTAACATAATATGTTCGGACATGACGCAAGAAAACGCACATGTTTCAATTAACTTTATTTTTCAGTACAAATTTAAATAAGAACAAATAATTGATCAAATTATTTTCACTTCACCCTGGAATATTGTTTAAATGTTTGAAGAGAAATGAAAGTTAGTCGAGTAAATTATAAGTAGATACAAATAATTGCTATAAAATTAGCGAACGCAATACGTTTTGAAAATGTGCAGCAAGCAGCCACCGAAAGTGACTTCGTTTCTTAAATAAAATACTGAAGAGATTTCAGCGAAACTTCTATGTTTCAGGACTCTTAAAAATTTGTCCGTGGTTTCGGTCAAGTCGCCGCCAGTATTGGTCAATTTAACAGAAATCTTGAAAACCTTTTTATCTTAAGAAATGGAAATTTATTGATTTTTCTTCGGTACGACATTTCTCATACGCTGTTGACATAACGCACTCCTGGCTCGTTCATTTGTTGAGAAAAATTTCTATTTTCTTTAGAAGCATTTTCTTTAAATTTTCAGTGAAGAATATTTCAAGACTTTGATGTAAATAATTATTTTATCAAAAATTCACACTAGTATGCTAAATTTTATCCAAATTACGTTCAAAAATACCCCATTATGAACACTATAATTGCTTAAATAAAATAATCAGCAATAACGTTTCTAGGCAAATGATGCGGAGCTCGAGTAGTAACGTCGGGAATTGAGGAACTAACTTTCATTTTGGTGGTACGCCCGTGTTCAATACACATCTAATCTTTTCGATCAGACTCATTTCAGTGATCTAAGTTCATTCCAGCTATCTTTCGGCAGGATGCATGTGTTGATACCGAGTCGTTTGCATAAGTTTAGCTACCAGCAGCAGCGATGTCGAGGAGCATATCGCAAAGCTGAAAACATTAATGCACGGCGAGCTTTGTTTCTAGCTCGGAGTTGAAGTGTTAGAGAAGTTTCAATTTTTCATCAATGTTTTTTATGGAAATGGTACATTGGAAGCACAACTTTTGCACTCGAGTGCTTTTGCTGGTTTCATTTTATTTCTTCTCTCTTCTTTCTTCTGTCTTATCCGTGAATTCCAGAAATTGGTGTTTTTACCTGCTACAGTGTGATCAAAATACTCGAGCTTCTTAAATTGGTTATATATTTCTATGGGTCAGGAATTGACATAAAAAATTCTCAATTGCAATTCATTTATTCTTAGAGTTTTATTATTTCCAAAGCACAAAGATTGAAAAGGAGTTCCAATTTCAAACATAAAAAAAGTTATGAAAACAGTTCAGACTTGAAAACCCTTCATAAATATCTGTGCAATCACCTCCATGTTTACTCGATGTAAACACGGTCAACGAAACTGCGATCAGTTTGTGAGCTGCTGAGACTATGAAGCAAACTCTTGTTGCTTGCAGACAGTGTTGACAGTCACAGCTTCCGGGTGTTTACGTGGGCTTCAGGCCCAGGTGTCTTCGTGAACAACGTTGTCTTGTACGCTTGTTTACAGGCATCCTCAAGAAATATTCCTCTGTTTTGGCCAGCAGGCACTCAATGAAGCAAGGAACGTCTCGTGCCTGCCTCACAATAACCAAGGCAAGACATAAGCGTAATAAAGTTGTCATTTTTATTGTGTTTTCGGAAGCAGTGACTAAGCAATGCATGCGTAGTCTGTGTTTGCCTATGACCCACCTGATGCTGGGCATGCATTTGGCAACGAATGCACGATGTTTAATAGCTCTATTTATATTAAGCGATAACAAAATACTAGGCTATGACATAAGCAGCCAGTGCTGACTTCTAATGCATTTAACTAGTAAAAATGATTCGGATTTTAGAAGCTTATAAGTCATCAATCGATAGAACGGGTGAAGCAAAAGTTACTTTATTATTTAAAAATTAATAAAGCTACAATAATATGTTACACATGAAATCAAAGAAGAAATTTTAAAGTTTTATCGATTATCTGGTGTACTGATGCCAAGGGTGTTTTGTTTTCAAAAATAGTATGTTATCAAATAATTCAAAGTAGAATACGGCAAGGTGCAGCGAACAACAATAGTGGAAAGTTATTTGAAACATAATGAATCTTTGGTTCTAGTGCAGAGAAACTTCATGACAACATTTACTCAACGAGTCTCAGTTAGTGTTTAACATGAACACTGAATAATTTTATACGTGCATTTCATACTGCTCTCGGTGTGCAAAAGCGTTCAATATCAGCTGCAGACTGATATCAATATCAGACATCAGATTCAATATCAGATTCAAGATTCTTTGAATCTTGAAATTATTGTAATAAAATAATGTCTGGAAGGACTTGCTCGTAGATCAAATGTTGTCATGCAATACATAAAATATATAGTTCACGTTTTACAAAATCTCCCACCTATAGAAGTGAAGAAATTAGTTTTGATAATATGGCCTTAAAAGTCACATTGTGACTCTTGGCTCGGTCATAATTTACTCGGCACAAAATGGAGGAGGTAATGAACTAGAAAGTTTATCATTATTCAATCAGCAGAAGCAATGTTGCACAAAACGTTTATTACGCTGCCAGGAATCATGATGTACAGCAGATGCTACAACTAAAGAGTCAAAGTGACGACGATGAGACAAAAAATCCATGGGAAAGATTAAGTGAGACACCAAAAAATGTGGTCATCCTAGTCGTTTGTATCATAAATACGATAAAAATCTAAATATATATTAGAGAGAGTATTTCCATCTCTCTCTTTCTCTCTCTCTCTCTCTCTCTGTCTCTCTATCTGTGTGTGTCGGTCCCATTTATTCCAATCTATTACAGAAGAAAAATTACTGAGCTGAAATCAGAACGGGTATGCATGTATTACAAGCATTGTATTGTGGATACCAAAAGTGCCGGATTGCTATGATCACTTATAAACCGTGAAATTTTCCACGGGTACTATTTAAATTAGCCCATGTTTTCGGTATATAAGATAAAGAATGGAAGTTCTGTGTATATTCATGAAAAATATTCATTCAAAACAACAATTCATCGTAAATATTCAATACATTCGTCTTTATAATAATTTCAAATTAGCCAAATCTAATGGAACTGATAACGCTACTATGCATAAAAAATCCTTACTTTTATTACTTTTAAACCATAGAATTTCCACGGGAACTCTTAGTATTGCACATAATACTCGTAGTTGAGGTTTAATAATATAGTGTAGTTGAGGTTTTCTTTGATGCGGAAGACCAAACAAATCGCGATAAACTCCGCGTGGTTTGCAGCTTAACTCGGCAAAAGATAACTGGACATGAGAAATAGTGAAGGGGAAATTGAAAAAAATGATGCTTCGTAAAAATCATAAGCGGAATATGAATTAAATTGTGTTTGTATGCACTATCTCAATGTAAAAAGATTCAATACTGTTGCATTTGAGTACTGAAAATATGAGAATATGTGTAAAAAGTACGACAAATTTACCGACAGAAAAAGATTTAGTTTTAGGAAATATAAACGTGTATAAAAAAGTATACTTTAAAATGATAAGTTTTCCGAACTTCCTGAAAAAACTGTTTTAGAAGGCACAAATCAAGATCTGTCGTCCCGAAAAAGATCCACCTCTATATAATTATTTTCTATCAATTCTTCATAAGATTCCACCCACTCTAACTCCTCCCTGACAGCACTCATTCGTCGTAGCTTTAGCGCTCGCTTACACGTCGTTGTCGTACGTTCAGTGCATCTGTGTCGTAACTCGAGGTAGGGTCGTAAACTTCTTCAATATCATAAACATCACTTGGTAATTGAGACATGCAACGCACTGCATCAGTGCTGAGCTTTATGGCTGAAGCTTAGAGCACGAGTTATTCAATTGAAACGAATTTTGCGAGGAGAAAGAAGACTTCTTTGCGCGTGCGTTCTATGATACTTTCAAATCCGAGAGCATAAATCCTAATCATAGCGTTGAGTTGCAAAAAATTATTTCTTTTGATACTGCTCTCTGGAAACTTAAAAATCCTGCACATTGCAATAAGTTGAAGCCGTAGGTCACCACATGTAGATATTTTCCAGCATTCTCATGACGCACGCTGGCGTTATTCCATGTCAGTCCATGTTAAAACAACCCACACTCGTCACAAAATTGTAACACATTGACGCTAAATCGAGAACATTATTTTCAACACGAATTGGAAAGCTGTTTCCAGCATCCATCACCGCGTCGTCAGTCGTAAGAATGCTGGGAGGAGGAGGTGAAGTCGTAAGTTCATTCAACAGTTTCCAGCACCCATCACCGTGTCGTCAGTCGTAAGAATGCTGGGAGGAGGAAGTGGAGTCGTAACTTCATTCAACAGTCGTATCTATTCACGCTCGACTGAAGACTTGCATACAGATCAGTCTTTCTGTGGTCTCCCCTCACTCAGGGCACAAAGAACTCTGAAAAGTTTGCCTTCGAGTAAGTCTAGAAAAACCCTCCGATATTAGAAAACTAAGCAAAGAACAAGAATGCAGCAACTGAGGGTTGTTTTTGTCAGTGGCTTCTTCAGTCTCGGATAGAGCTTCATTTGAATGCGAAAAGCCGAGGTCGCATGTTTTTTATACACTTTCATGGATGCGTAAAAATACGAGTCCGCTGCACAAAGTGTGGAAAGACAAATTGATATTCCGAACAAATCGTACGTTTCGAAATATTATTATTGCTCGTCTTAAAGAGTTCCTCGTAATCTTGAAATTAGATATTTTCAGAGCATAAACGTAATACATTCAGGAAGAATTAAGATTGTTTATCCAAACCAGAGATTTTCAACGGAACAACAATGATTCTACACAAAAAGAATAATGAAGCGGTTTTTAAATTGTATTACGATAAAAGTCTCTAAAAACCGACTCCATTTAGTCTTCCGTTAGATTTTTACTAACATACATGGATAAAAATGAGCAGGCCGAACGTGTTAGAAATCATGCAAGACAACGAAAAGTCAGGCTATGAGTTAAAACAGGCATGATATTCATTGTAATACCTTGAAAACCGTAAGCTCGCGGTGCAGTTCAGATATATCCTGCATCTGAATAACAATTTTACAGAACGTAGCTCATAGATTACGGCTGAAAAATTCGCATAACTCACTATCATTTTATAGAGCATGGCTCATATCATATTCCAGCTGGAAATTTACGTGTTACACCATTATTTGCAGAGTATGGCTCATAAATTACAGTTGAAAAGTTATGTATAACTCACCATTATTCATGACATTTTCACGCCAAGGAATAGAAAACGATATGGGAATTTAAATCAGTGCATGTCCGTGTGTTGTGAGGACTGTCCAAGGCAAATAAACTGATATCATTCGCAGTGTTCAGTAATCTATCTTTGTTATCATTTTTCGGTGTTTTCTGTCAGTTAACGGCTCGTTCCTAAAGCCATATTCTAATCTACATATTCTCATTGTATTTCTATGATAGTGGACGAACACATACACTACTTATAAATTAAAGTTAGTCAAAGCGAGTTTAATCTCTCAAATTCAACAACGTTCAGGAAAGGAAAAATACGAAAAAATCATTGGAAATTTAATGGGTTCATGCGCAAGTCAGACAAATTGCTCTTACAGACCTAGCATATATTTCTGAAGCGCAGATTCGAGTATTCAACTTAAATAGCATGTCCGTTACATAATCAAAATACTAGTCATTATTTCCTAAACATTTTATACTATCAAAAATGACCGTAGAATATCATACATGATCATGCAAAATCATGCAAAATTGCATAAAATTTTATAAGATTGCATGAGATTGCGAAAGGTTGTAAAAAATTGCACAAGGTTGCAAAAAATTTCATTAGATTGCAAAAGTTTACATTGGACTGTACAATACCTGTATACGATTCGATGAGATCTCACAAGAATGCAAAATATTCCATAAGATATCTCACGATTTCATGATTACATGAAATTGCACAACATATGCTTTGACAAGATTGCGCAAGATTGCGCGAAATGACACAGAACTGCATGGAATCGCACGAGATTGCATGAGATTGCATAAGATTATACAATCTGAGCTTTGATATGGTCGTACAAGACGGCAAGATCGTGCAAGAACAGCACACAGGAGTACTGTCTCCAGCGAGAGCCACAATAATGTTCGGCTGGAGGCGGTAGAGCGGCAGAGTCCGTTAATTTGAGAGAGTGCTTCAGTAATGCACTGACTTTAATAGGGAACTCGCACCCAGAAAGCTCTTTAAAACTACTTTCAGTCTGAACCAAAATGAACAGATTTAGCAAATCCCTATCGCCGATTAAAATTTTGAAGGAAAACGAGGATTTACATAAAATGCAAGCTCGTTAGTTTTCAGATGATGATTTGTTAACCCTTTAGCGAAGAAAAGGACCATACGGTCCTCTTTTACGGTCTTTGGGAGAATTGTTCTAACAATTAAACAGTGAGCAATATGAGGTTGCTACTAGGTTTGAACGCGGCGGCATGTTACAGCGTCGTTCTTTTGGCTGCCTGGCTCTCAGCGTGCTTCATTGCATCAGTGTACAGACCGTCTTTGTGAGCTTAAACGTAGAAACTAGAAAAAGAAATTGGTCGCTAAAGGGTTAAATTTCCTGATATATGAATAAAATCTCTGTTTAGTGATTGTATGAAAGGTGCCATAAATGCATAAGGATTAGGTACATTATTTTTTTATTGCGTATATGTTTAAAGTCAATAATAATTGCAGCTTGTTCTTATTTTGTGAATTTCAAAATGTGCCTGATTTTCAACTGGACGCTCATCATATCGTTATATATTTCAAGAGATCTTGAACAAAATCTACTTCTTTGCAAAGAATATAAACGACACTCTTCAGAAAATACTAAATTTTTAAATTTAATTTCGTGAACTTAAAAAATTCATAGTGTGTTTTAAACACTTTTGAAATTATTTTATAGAAAATAGTTCAAGTTGCAAGGATTTTTTGAACGTAGCTTCATCATCAAGTACTCAAAAGACACATTTTCGTACAAAATTATCTAAAATAAGTTCTATCAAAATAACACAAATTGCGCAGAAAATGATGATGACGTTTAATGACATTTAATAACTTTGGGTAGAGTACTAATTAATTTTGCTAGTCTAATATTCAGAGTATCAACTTTTCAAGATAAACTGTCCAAGGGAACGACCCACATGGAATGGTAGGCCATGAGCTAAAGAAAATTCTTCTTTGACCTACAACTGCAGTAAAAATTCTGTAATGCGCACTGAAGTATTTCTCCGGTGCCGTAACAACTTCGTGCGCAAGAACTTTTTCCGCACACCTGTTGTGTTTGTTAGGAAATTGGGAAAGTGTTTCATGATTGGACTAGAATGCAATTAGTCAGTCCAATTTCATGGATAATGGGCTCTATCAAGTGAAGAGGATTGATATCGAAGGTGGACAGGTATTTAGTGACAACTTTGAACTATTTATGCAAATTGTATGCAATTTTTCCCTATTACATGTTTCCACTTTCATGTAACATTTGAATTTCATTTATAAATGCAGAACAACAAAGCAAGCATGACAGCAAAATTTCAACGTTCAACAGAACTTGTATAATATACAGTATATCGAAAAAGGCTTACGATAGTAAAAGATATGACAGTATAAGGTATCGAAATTTTCAATTTCGATAGGATTAATGTAGTTTCTGAACTTCTGTATTCATACAGAGAACTAGGGATAAGTAGAAAAAGAACCTATATAGTGAGAGTCGGATGGAAAGGGGGTACTTTTCTTTGAAAAGGCATTAGTTTTGGGATCATTTATTTTTAAAGGGTCTCAGCGCCGTCGCGTTCTGAAGTTCCATCCGGTCCCAAACCGCCCAATTGTCCGTATTGCACTTGTTCAGACTACAAGTTTCGCTGCAGTGTGAAGCGGAGTCGTCGGGCTGTGTGCTGTAGTGGAAGCTGTTCCTGCTCCATCGTCGATAGACGTGACGTTTTACTTCTTCCTTGCTTTCCCCTGCCCATATTTTGTGTTTTTTTGAATAGAATTTCTTTCATTTTGTTTTTTTTTGTGCAATCTAGCACCAATTGTCTGATGCGTACTCCATATTTTTACTGGTCTATCCAGACCTCTAAATAAATAACTTAAAATTAGACTGTTGTCTAACTTTAAATTAAAACCACTTAAATACGAGTGAATTCGTCTAATAATGAAGGTCTGAAAAGACTCAACTCAGAATTCTACTCTGTAAATTAAAATTTCCTCTTCCTTCCTAAACTTAAAACTACTACTATTCTTTACTATCTATGTGGAGTACGCTTCTTTAACTATTTTCAACTATCTTTAAATTCTAACACGCCTAGCACTTTCCGATGGAAACACTGAAAGAGCACGTATCTTTTAGGTTTGTATCAAGCATTCGAAAGTTAACTGAAATATCTGAGTAGAGTAATTGATTCGTTAATTTCAACAGTACAAATACATTCGGGGTTGCTACCAGCTTTGGGACAGCGACGGGCGAACTCTTTCCAGTGCATGAGTCCTCGATGTCAATGGTAGGTTGCTTGCCTACAGTTAGGTCCCTGAACTACATTTGGTATTAATATCAACATTTACCCGGCATTCTGTAAAATTTCATAAGAATCTATTATTTAACGGCAGGAAGAAGTGGGAGTCCAAGGTCGTGCGTCTGCAGTCTTGGAGCACGGATCATCGGTGCCCTTTGCCAGTGGTGTTCTGCGTACGCTACCTGAGATTAAGATTGAGCGCGGTTCGGATGGTGAGAGCTGACATTCCGGCTCTAGACCCCAGGGACCGACGGACTCGAGCGTGGGGGTGCTGAGACTAACCGTTCTCTCCAGTTGTGTATTTATGTTCTGGCTCTCTATGACCTCAATTAAACGTCACCTTAATTGCTTGAAGAGACGCCAGGTTTATTGGAGGGACGGCTTAAAACCCTAACCATTTTTTTTTGTTGACGGTCAAGTCGTCAAAATTAGATAATTAAATTACTTAAATGTAAAAATATTAAATTGCTCCTTGATTTAAAGTAAGTAAATAAATAAGATTAAATAACCTTGACTTTTTACCCATGAAGTGTCGTGAACCTTTGTGGCGTGCAAAATTCGCGACATAAGGCATGAATTCTAAAAAGCTTCTATAATTTAAGAAAATATCTAACACGAAATCTCAAAAAATTACAGACAATGACTCTAAGAAAGCATTTTTCAGATAATTCTTAATGAAAATATGTATGAATAAACATTCAAGAACATAACGTCAAAGCAAAAGATCAAAAAATAAACTTCAAGAAAAAACATTCAGAAATTTGCATTAAGAAAGCAACAAAAAATTCCAACAAGCCAAAGAACATAAAAAAGAACATTAAGAAAATAACATCAATAAAATAATGATAAAAATAGCTAAGCAAAAATAAGATGTAATGTTACGGTCGATTTGAGTTCCACATTAATTCTCTTACCTCAGTAATTTTTCAGTGTATTTTCCATTCATGTAAGTTGCATAGGTCACAATAGATACCGTTCGTTTAAAAAAACATTGTTGGAATAAGTCAGTTAATTCACTCCTATTGAACACAATGCCGACGTCATGATTACTGTTTTTTTGACGAGTCCCATTTACCACGTGAAATTGTGAACATCAAGGAAGCTATTCTCCCATTCATATATTTACTTTTAAACTTCAACGTATTTCTTGAGTTACAAGCATTCACAGCGTTAAGAGAATAGCCAATTAAAACGCGTTTGTGGAATTTAGAACTTTCTACACACACGCTTGCGTACATTCGAGTATACGTGTATGGCATGCTGAACACTCTTAATCGCTCATTATTGTACAGCTTCGAAATGATAGTTGATTAAGAATGTTCACCAGCAGCCTATCATCTCGTGGGATAAGCACTGTGTCACAATTACATATACGTTACGGTAGTTGTGCTCAACATCACTGATCTGCGGTAAATCTTTTAACTAGACACGAACATGACATTGCTACTCCCCTTGACTATTATACTTGCATCGTAGTACTAACACTGAAATAGGTCGAGTATGCCGATATTTACCGAAACATTTCAAAATAAGCAAAAAAGTAATTTGATACGGCATTTAAATTCAACAGGGGCAGCGCCGTATTTGTTTTTTCGCTGATGTACGTATTAACCAATATTGAAATAAGGAGTCAACAGTAATATCTCCAGACATAAATAACGATTTTCCTTTCTCATATCGAAACGCATCAATGTTCTGTGGGAATGAAACACAAACTCTTGTGTTATGGAATTGGCAAGGAGTTTAGTGTGGGAAATTGTACTCTTCTTTTAAGGCATTTTGACTCAAAAAATTCCAAGAACTTGAATTATGCTCTCTGAATTTTACCAACCAGCAATAGTCTCCTTAGTTGGACTTCCACCCTTTTAGTCGAGTCCTGTAATATTTACCTGCAATCGATTCCTAGTGATGATAATACGAGTAAATTACTGCGTTTTTCATTCATATGAATCAATGATGTATTCTTAAAAAATATCTGGGTATTATTTCTGAAAAAAAAAGAATTTCGTTCTAATTTGCCTACGTACTACTCCCGATTGTTAACTTCCGCAGGGTGTTGCAAGCAAGACATTCATGGAGCCCTTGCTGATCTGGGTAGAACTGAAGTATTCTTCCCTATCCTTACAAGAACGATCGTCTTTCTAATATCCAAAGCTATTTCTCCATAACTCAAGCCTGAAAAGACTGTCACCCTCACCCAACTGATCATCCATTAAGGGCTAAAATGGACTACGGAGCCGCTAAAACGTGAACAAAAAGAAAAAAAGCACTGTAAAGGCTCATCATTTTTGCTGTCATATATCAGAGCTGGTGGCACCTTATTCAATGCCGCTCGGA
Source organism: Trinorchestia longiramus (assembly GCA_006783055.1). Taxonomy (NCBI): domain Eukaryota; kingdom Metazoa; phylum Arthropoda; class Malacostraca; order Amphipoda; family Talitridae; genus Trinorchestia; species Trinorchestia longiramus. Next base: position 44,328 of record VCRD01003400.1, on the reverse strand, counting down.
CTCTCCTTTTGCCAGAAATTTATAGCAAAAAATGCCCACCCTCAAATGAAACGAAAATAACGCACAGGCATCCGATGGAATTCCCCTCAGGTCATCTGCGTCTTTCTGCGAATTTCGGCATCTCTCTTTCGCCCATCGAGCATCGCTTCTATCACGCACCGGAATTTAAATTGAACTGTGGATGGGCTATTTATACGGGTCACCTGCAGATACCCAGCAGAAAAGAAATAGCGACGTACCCGGTATCAAAAACTCCGCGCCATAAAAGTTTGAAAAGCAAGAATTTTACACTTTATTCACCGTTAGGACCTTTGACTGTCATTTCAATGTACGTAGTTCGATGATCACGGAACGAGTGATGGATTTATTGTTAAAATCAAATTAAAATGGTCTTACTGCCTAGAAACAAATTGTGCTAATCTTTCAGCCCTATCGTCAACACGGAACATGAAACAACGTTGAGTATCGGCCGATCATTTTGGACGCACATTAAATTGAATTCCGACATCACTTCATTTTTTTGTTGGATCGCTGAACTGTGATGCAGTCGTAAGAAGTTATTGAAGTGTTATTCATTAAACGTATTTTGTATAAACCGTTACGTTTTTCTGATTTTATTAATGGTGAGTCATTTACCGATGGGTATGTAATACGTCTACTATTTTGTGATAGAATTTTTGGAATTCAAGTAACAAAAAAATCTTTTAAAAAGCTTTTGATATTTCAAATTTCAAAGAGTCATCGATAACGGGTAAAACCAAACAGTGCATTAACATGCTTAATTTTCTATGAGTAATGTAAGTGCTGGAGAGAAACCAACTGAAATGATAACCCTGTGATAATGCCATTTGTGTAGTGAAGTACATCATCAAATAAAGTTAACCTTTTACGTTTTCATGCTGAAAGGTCACTTAAATGTCACCACAGGAATTTGTATGCGTGCTGCGGCTGACAGGAAATGAAAGAAATGGATCCTTTTTTATTCATGACGATTGCTACGGCGTCATATGTGCACTTTGCCCTCGTTAAATGCACACACTACACCGTCACACTTACACTCTACCATGTTACACATACACTGCCCTCTACCATGTAACATGTAATAAACTACCATGTAATATATTTAGTAAATGATATTACAAACGCACTATTTCATGCCACTTACACCATATATCATGCTACACATACACACGGTATAATACCATACACACACGCACTCTTTCATGCCACATAAAACTGTTTTACACACATTTGCTTTCTGCCATGTTACATGCAGACTCAGCTGTCACATGACCCCTCACACACTTTATTACATTTTATGCATACTTCATTATGTGTCAAACTGTTATGCAGACTTTATTGTATTTCATACACACTTTATTACGTCCCCTGCACACGTACGTAATACATAATACTGTGTATCATATTCACTTTACCATGCTCAATAAATACTGGATACCATCAATGTGCACCCAGGAAGGCATACTGAAATCTACACACTGCCTGCCATGTCTGACGAGCACTACACCACCTACGTCATAAACTGTCGTCCACCACGTCAATTCCAAGGCACATGTTAATGAATGTGTATTACCCAGCGTGCAAAGTTAACACATGTATTATCCAGTGTACACAGGTAACATAACATAATATAGGAGTTAGTATTTTAGGGTGGTTCTCATTTTTTCATAAATTTAGAATGTCCCGAGGTTTTCAAATGTTCGTTTTGAGGTAATATATCTGATAGGCTGGAGGCTTTTGTAGACATATATTCGAATTAACCAGCGCTGTTCGAATAATTGTCTGATCACTTAAATAATTCAGTTTTTCTACCTAAAACCAAGATTTTAAAAACCGGGTATCCTTTAAATTCATGAGAAAAAATAATTACAATCCTACAGTATTTATAACAGAGATAGCTTATGTTGATTTGCACCTAAATTTGCCCTAGAACATTTCCAATAAAATTTATGGAGAAACAGGCTGATTTTTTAGCGTTTGACTGCGCAACAACCGTCAGAAAGAACCGATTTTACATGTCCTAGGAACTACGAGGCCAAAAACACGACGCAATACTCAAACGAACTGAAAAATATTTAATCGAAAAAACAATTAAACAAAAGCAATTAAGTTGAGGGTAGAGGGATACACGGACTATATTGAGTTATTTTAATAATTAATTTCGAAATACCAACCTCAAGTTTCATTAAAATCTTTGGAAAATTCATTAGCGTTTGCAGGCTGGTGGACAGGTCTCGGGTGTGTAGCTGAACTCGCATCACTCTCGCATGGAACAATGTTGATTAAAATCCAGTTGTGCAATTTACATTTGTAATAGAACTGTTTGAGATTTTTAGGACTTATTACTGTAGTGGAAGTTGGGAACAAAAGAAATATTCGTGCGTGGTTTGCATCATATAGCAGTAATGTAAACACAAGATTCATTTTTATGAACCGAATCCACCAATGGCAGGACGAAGAGTTCACTAGACGTGCTTAGCTATCTTCTTATTGGTTGATTCTCTTCCGAGGACACAATGAGGCTTACACATTTTTAAAGAAAAGATTGCGTAGGCAAGGAATTGTGCAGATTAGGAAACGGTGAGTTGTAGGCGTATCAAAGAGATATGAATAAAGTTATCACTCAAGAAAAAATGGGAAGAATAAAATTGCTTTAAAAAATTTGCTTATCATGGTTTTGTTTTCAAAAGACTAAGCGCTCAAGATACCAGGTTAATGAGACAATTAATAGAAAATAAAGTGTTCCAATATTTCATACTTTCGATGCTTTGTTTTTCATTGTGGATGAGGTTTTCTGTAGTTCATAAATTGCTGCCTTGCATGAAAATGTTTGAAGTTTTCTAAACAATTCACTCAGAAATTGCAAAAATTTCCGTCCATATGTTTTTCATCACCTAAATACATACTCGTAGTGCTAGATGTAATAGTAATGTTGAATTTCTAATGAGAAGAAAGGCATCAAGTAGTAGGGTGAGGTTTCTGCTCATTAAAGTCTGCCATTATGACCAGCCATTTCTTCTCTTACTTGTTTACTAGCGCCCTTTCACTCTATTGACCGTCATACTCGATGCTATTATAGATTATCCAAACGAGAAGCTGGATGCAGAGACCCAAGGCATATTTGTCCATTATTATTTTTCATTTATTCCAGGCTGTGGTGTTCATTCTTATATTCTGCATAGAGATAAACAACGACACTTAATGCGTGGTATTGCTCCAAGTCAACAATTCCATTCATCCAAACTTGTTTTTGATTTGCTCAAGTCAATAATTGTAATTAGAGGCATAGTCACGCAGAATCGGTTGCATTCAGTAGTAGGCAGGAGCTAAATAACAAGAAATTTCGGGATTATAGTTCAAATAACATTTAAAACAAGGAAGACCATACAGACTTTGACGAGTTTAAATTTTGAACAATATATAATTAGTACTTATTTAGAAATTAACTTGAAGGTCATCAACAAGCATGTTGAAGAATTGGAGCTCCAGAGTACAGTAATTTGGAAACAAAGATTGTGTCATTACGCTCCATAAGGTACATTTCTCTGGAAAATAAACTCTGAAATTTTGGTAAAATTGTCTTAAAGAAACCATTAATGATTTAATGTTTTTAGAGTTCTAGAGTAAAATTTATCTTCCCTCAAAGTACGACCTAAACCATCGTACACTGAAAACTATATGTCATTTTTATGGCATGTATAACAATACGAAGAAAATTCTGGCAAAGCTGCGTCCCGAGCAGTAATATAAAATTATGCAAAGGAAAACAACGTAATCCAGTTCACCGCAGGAAGGCTTACAACTCTGAAAGCGATACCAGGGAGCAGTAAAGCAATTCGTGTGTCATGGTCTCAACAGAATATATTGAGATTTATAACTTGCATTGTTACTAGCAGAACAGTCACTTGCACGTTCATGACCCCGAGCAAAACCTGTGTGTATGAGAATACATGAATCAATTACTGTAATGCAAAGGTCGTGTATGAAGAATAAATTTGTATTAAAGGAAAACCAGACTGAATGACTCGTCGTCATCGAGTTTGTTTAGAGTCGCAGCAAACAAGAGAATAAGACTGAGAATGTCGAGGTAAATCATTTAGAATGTGGGAAAAGTTCCATTTCCTCGCTTTTAGTTTTCATGACAGATGTCATAGAAAAGAATATAATCGTTCCAGTCCTTGACGCTTGTTTTCAAGTTCGAGACGTGTAAAGCACTTGGTGGGTTTTGTAAAATTATTTGTTTTTACAATTATGTACATGAAACATACATAAAAATCAATACGTAATAATCTAGTTTAAATTGAAATTGTAAACTGACTAAACGAATAATGTTTCATTTCAAAAATCGATTGTATTACTAGGTAATTTGCATAAAATTAAATTGCAGTATCCTTCTAAAAGAAATGCACGGGAAATAAACATTCAGTATTTTGAAAGTGATTGCTAACAGATAGTGGCATCTCATTTCAGCGACCAGAGCTGCTTTCCAAAGAACCGTTCGACTGAGTGCACAAAGCAGGAAATGCAGGCTAAATAAGCAACTTAAGTTGTGATGATAAACATGTTACTGATGGACACATGAACATCGAAATAACACAAGGAAGCATTACTGTGACCACCTCAGAAACTGATGTTACAATTGCGTTGGGCGGAAAAATTCTACAGACCAAGTTTCTTTTAGATGTTAGAGTGTTTTACAATGAGTAAGAGTTATCAGTGGTCGTAGATGCCAGCTTAAATAGACAGGATTTTTTCTGCATTGCATGTCACTTCGTTAAGGGAGCTACAAATACTATTTCTTACATTGCATTTCATTGCCATTCACGTGCCAAACTTCAGTGCAGTAATGCAGAACATTTTACTTTCATTTTATTATTTCTATTAAAGAGCGAGAGCACACACGTCTTAACGTCAAACTAACTCTTGTTAAACTTCTAAAAAACATCCTGCATCAACGAAATCAGGTAAAAAACATGATCCCTGGAACTAAAACGCAATTGACTTAATTTTGCAATTCCAAAAAGTCTAAAAGCTCTCAAAAATATTTCTTCCTCAAGGCGACCTCAACAATTGAGTTCATGAAGAAATTTCAAAATAAAATCTATTTAGAATTTAAAAAATACATACTGGAATCCAATCGTTGAGAAAATAGACCCTCAGCATGCAAAGTATTAAAATTGAACGCAAAACAATTTAACAAAATCCTTCGTAGCATTGACTCTTTCTGAATAATTTATACGCATATTTGAATAAAAGGCGCAATGTCAGTCCGAAGTCCCGCAAACACAATTCTTCGAAAACTGGCCACATCGACCAAACTAGAAGTTATTTTCGTGACCAATCCGTGCATCCGAAAGGCGTCATTTCACTAAGCCTTAAGACGCATTTACGAGCTCGTGATAAAGCTTGACATGTTCATAACGAGATTTTCACGGCCTTACTGTTAGTCGATTTTGTCGACTCAGCGCCTACTGTCGTAAAGACGACCATTCAAATGGGCGGTAGAGATTATGAAACGCATTTTTCGAAATGCTGGAACACACTTCTTTACGAGGGTTTTCTGAGGGGCCATGATGGCTTACCGGGAAATGACCAGGATTGAGGGTCAGCACTCTTCTTTTCAGTAATACTATAAAATGGACTGGAGATCACTGTCCAAGAAATTCAGACGTTCCTGTTGTCTCTCTTTGTTATCGTAGCTTTGTAAAAAAACCTGACCTAGTTTCAGCAGCGAGGTCAGCATAGATTCTGTATGTAACGTATATTTGCATTTTACACTTTGATGGAAAGGCTGTCGTTGAAGGAAAAGGTTTTCCAGATATCGAGGATCCACCCCTCGCCGATTGCAAGGTCAGCGTGTAAACTCAGAGCATCACGAGTGAAAACTGCATTTGAGATTAAGACACAAGGTTGGAGTGCGAAATGTAAATGATGGCCAGAGAACTATTTTCATTTTAGAGCTGCAGGAACAAAATTGGCGATCATTCATAAAGAGTAGGTGGGTCCACGGAATATTAATGAACTTTACTAACACCTCAAACGGATTCTTACTCTTGCTTCAATGCCCGTAGTCTCTCTGAAAAAGGACTTCTAATTCATAGAGAGATACTTCATTAAAAACATTATCATAGTAAACATAACTCCTCGCACAGCTGTGAAATAATCAAGTAATCCTTCGATCAACGAAATTATTCATCAGTTCTTCAATAGACGTGTAATCAGTATAAATAAATACTCGCTCGCTGCCAATGGACTTGCACTACAAAAGCGACACTTTTAATGAAGTAAATTAATGTCAGAAAAACGGACAAGCTTCTAACAAGGAACTACTGTACGTTTTCAACTGGAAAGCTCTTTTCATTCCCAGCCAACAAAGTCGAAAAAATGCCGTGTTAGTCAACATACTCGTAAATAGTTGATATTAATGCATTGTATACGTGAAGGGTCTCGTAAACAACCTTTTGTACCACTAACATTAATAAATTATTTACCTTAGATTCGAAGTTTCATACCTCCATCATCCTCATTTGGAGCCCTGAATACTGAAATAGATTAGTTTTCAGTCCCTTTTATTATTGCACCCAGTGCAATCATTTGTGGAGTTTAGATTATTTATTGCAAAACTCAAGAGTGAGAACATGTAAGCCTCAAATAACACTAGAGTTTCGCATCTAAATTTTCTTCTAACAATGCGACCATTGCTGCACAGAATGAAATTGTTTAACATTAATAGTCATAATGTTGTTCATACGAACTTTATTGGTACAGTTACCATTCACACTTACATTGTTCATAGCTAGATAATTCATTCTTTATTGTTACTATTCCTCATTGCTGCCATTCTCACTGCTGTCATTCCTTACTGCCACCATTCCTTACTGCCGCCATTCCTTATGCCATTTCCTACTGCCGCCATTCCCTACTGCCGCCATTCCCTACTGCCGCCATTCCCTACTGCCGCCATTCCCTACTGCCGCCATTCCTTACTGCCGCCATTCCTTACTGCCGCCATTCCTTACTGCTGCCATTCCTTACTGCTGCCATTCCTTACTGCTGCCATTCCTTACTGCTGCCATTCCTTACTGCTGCCATTCCTTACTGCCGCCATTCCTTACTGCCGCCATTCCTTACTGCTGCCATTCCTTACTGTTGCCATTCCTTAATGCTGTTATTTCTTACTCATGCCATTCTTGTCAGCCACCGTGGTCGATTGGTCTGCGGCCTGTGTTCGGTATCAGGTCTCTGCTTCGGGCAGACAGACCGCGGGTTCGAAACCCGGCAATGAATACGAGCTGTTTCTCGTTTCGCACCGTGAGCTCGCACTTATCGGTAAGCCCTCAACTCCCCGCACATGGACACATCCCAGGATCGTCGCATGGAGCTCACCATCACCCTTACTCTAAGAATGTTAACCTTAAGAATTTGAAAAACCAATGTACTAATGTCTATGTAGTGTGTACTTGATTGGAAATAAAGTAGTTTTTTTTTTGTCTGCTGCCATTCTTTACTGCTGCCATTCTTCCCGTCAGTTACCCCACAGTGGTGGTGTGTAACCCATTTTTTTAGTTATGTGTCTTTATCTACCCTCTCTCCATTCGATGGAAGAGTGGAAGTTCCACGTTTAAAAAAAGATGAAAAACGACTCCATGCAAAATAGGATAATCTTGATTTGTTTCATTCTCTGATATCCTAACTTCTTAAAATAAGTCTAAAGATCATGATCCAAATCTGCGAAAAATTAATTCACAACCGAAACAGCTTACAATAAAGAGGAGGAGCAATGACAACAACAAGGTCAATAATTATTGTTAATTGTCGAGGTTATTGAGTCAACAAGATCAATACATGTTCGATAAAACCTGGGAGTGAAAAGAGTGAGAAGAAAACAGCGTTGTAATAATTATAAGTACTGGTAGTTTAAATCTACGCCGTTTTGCTGAAGAAAAAAGATATGATTTACTTTGATCACTTGAACTAGTGCTTTTTTTTGGTGAGAAAATACAGCAGAGTAAAAAAGACCCTCCTGCTTCGATGTGTGTGGGACGCTGATCATCCAAGTTGTTCGAATACACTTAGTTTTTCTGATGAATGCAAAGGCAGACTTTCATAGTTTCACTTTCAAGTTAACCGTATTGCAAAACCTTTTTCAAACGACAACGAACGAAAGTGACTAATATAAAAATGGCATAGCAAAAATTATGTTTAAAAAATGCCAAGCACATTTCTTGTGCAAACAATGGCGCTTTGACAAAATTATAAAATAAATAGATTCAAACAAATTCCGTTTTAAATTAACTTCCAAAATCTTGAATTAATACTTGTCACTGATGTGCCAATAAAGTGGTGAGGTTAATTGTGTTTCCGGACCTTGATCTTCCGTGAGTTTTCTCATGTCAGATGAAAAGACCAAAGTGCTTGCCATTAATTTTATGAAATTTATTAAGAAATAGTTGAAACCAAAAGCCCCAACTGCAGGAAAGAATGAAAAATTACGTTGCAAAGAAAGATTTTTTCCTTTTCACGTTTGAAGAGATAATAAATATAAATAGGATACATGAATAGTTTAGTATCTATTTGAAATTAAGAAACAGATAAAGAAGAAAGATCAAATTCTATTCAAAAAATGTACTGAGTAGAAGAGTCAGTCATAATTATTCAAACATTTTCGTTTCCTTGACTCATTTCCATTATCGAAATTGAATTCATTTTCTTTCAACAAACTTTTATCAGAAAAACTTTTATCAAAATTTTATCTGATGAGGTGGTGCAAAATCGTAAGAAAAACGTACTACTGCACGGGATAATTTTCTCGCTCTAAAATTGAAAAAATGAACCAAAGTGCTGAACTATATAAACTGCGCATGAAGCTCACACGTTCAATAAATACAGGTTTTCAGGAAGCTTTCACCGCACATATCCTGCATCCTTTAACATTTTCTCGCTGGTGAGACGCGTTTTCCTTGCTTGAATTTAAGAGCTTTGCTTCGTTAAGGTAACAATGAGGCTGGGCCGGTGCTTCCACCGGCCAACAACAACAATATTTTAAAATATTCTCAATTAATAAATATTTAGAACGTTCAAACTCAAAAAAGGCAATGTCCCTAAAAAATTACAAAACAATTGTTCTCATACTCCATTAGTAGGTTAATTGATGATTTGCGTACTATGAATGAAGCCTGAAATATCTATGAAAAATGCTTCCATACTTTTCATGACACTTCATCCAAAAAATGCACCGTACCTTCTTCCAACAAAATTACCTCAAGACGTTAGACTTGTTGATTTAGGGAAGAATTTTAGCTTTTCACCCTTGCTTTACACTTCATTTTGAATCTTAGACAAAAATCATCCGTAGATAATTGAGGCAGGACATTAGAAATGTGGGTAATTGCAATATGCATTACTTGGTGAAGGGTTTAGTTTATAACTAAAATTCAATCAATTGCAATCAAGACTGTTTCCCCAAGCGGAATTTGTAAGCCAGTTCTACCATTCACCCAAAATGAAGATACAGGAAGGAAAAAACTATTTTTACACAAGGCACCGTTTGAACAAGACCCTTCCGTAATGTGGAGAAGGTAAGAAATCCGTGAGGCTCTGCTGTTGACAGAATGACTATGCCCTCGAGTTGCGAGGACATAATGCACTACAGGCACACGAGAAAAAAGCGGACCTGGTATTTAGGCAAAGACATGGTTCACTTTAGAGCGTTTGATGGCATTGGGAACATCAAAGGCTCGGCGTCTCCTCACCATGACCAGAAATCAGAAGCCCATAAGAAAGTGAGCAAGTAACGTGATGGGTTTATAGTCCACTCAAGCTCGTACGATACCAGCAGCGGATGGGCCGTAAAAAGTTGAAATCAAGTGGATGCACGAAAAAAGTAAACGCAGGTAAATTCGTAAATGGATATTCTGTATAAGAAAACCCCTCGTTTATTGAAGCAGATGTCAGATGCAAGGGAAGCACAACGATTATGTGACTTTGGACTAGAATAAACATCTTACAACGAATTCCCCGTTGTTTCTAAAATCATGGTTACCAAAATTAATGAAAATTTTGCATTTAATTTTACATTGAAATAAATCGGAAGAACAACATTACTCATTTTAATATCATTGAGATCTTGGAGCATAGACACCAATTTTTGTTTTCGGTATAAATTTTGCAGTAAGCCCTCGTTATATGGTAATTCCGTTATACGGTAAATTAACAGTTACGGTGACAATTTTCATACCTGTAGGGGTGCCTTTCAATGTGCTGGAACACATATCCTATTATTACATATTATAATGAGTTCGGTATACGGTAATGTTGATTTGCTGCAAGCTTTCAAGAACAAAAATGTATTGTATAACGAAGACTCACTGTATTTTGTACTGAAAAGACAACGTTCTAAAAGAAATAAGCAAATTTGTCCCTGAATGGTCACGCACACGGAGGTCTACTAGGGGATGTCCAGAAGGCACCACTCACGAGATCCGCGTCTTGATATCTGGAGGAGAGGAAATGGAGAGGAAATGGAGGAAGGGGTGGAGGAGGACATTCGAAAGCAGCTGCCATTGAAATGTAGACTGTTCGCTCGTTTTGTTTCTCAACTTCATCGATTTGAATGACGATATGTAAGTCTGTGCATTAGATAGTTGTGCCGTTTTTTGTTCGAGCTTATCAATATTTTAAGAGGAAATAAAGGAGCGGCTGCAAGAAGATAATCAAAAGCAGTTGTCGTAGAAATGTACAATATTGACTAGTATTTATTTCTCATTGTCATCGATTTTTATGACCATAAATTGGTCAATGCAGTGAAAAAGCTGTGCCTTTTCCTGCTTGTTTGCTTATTATTTTTATACGATTTTTCGGTACAGAACTATAATTCTTTATTTATATAGCTATAGCCTCATTCTATTCTATTTCCACTCTTGGTAAAAGCTTAGGAGAAAAATGTGATACTTCTACATTTGTTTCTTCTCTCTCTTATTCAGACGATATAAAAGTTTTAAAACGAATTCTTCGCTCATGCGACCGAACCTTTCAAAATCGACAGCAAAAGTAGATATGGGTTTGATATAACTGATTGGTACCAATTCTAATATTATTTATCTGTTATCTTCGAGATGTTTACTCTTATTGATAAAACTCATACTGATGGAGAACTACATATATTTTGCCGGCAACTAAATTAAATATGATAGCATATTCAAAGAAATTCTTAGTTTATCTAATCACGCACGGGGCTATGCACAATCACGTTACTCGAACTCAAGCACTCTACGCTCAAGCACTCCACGCTCAAGCACTCCACGCTCAAGCACTCCACGCTCAAGCACTCCACGCTCAAGTACTCTACGCTCAAGCACTCTACGCTCAAGCACTCCA
>VCRD01003400.1:0-32694 GCA_006783055.1 Trinorchestia longiramus | reverse complement strand
GCACTCCACGCTCAAGCACTCCACGCTCAAGCACTCCACGCTCAAGCACTCCACGCTCAAGCACTCCACGCTCAAGCACTCTACGCACAAGCACTCCACGCTCAAGCACTCCAGTACGCAGGAGTGACGATGGTAACAGAGTCAACAATATATGGTATCCATAAATGCATAGTTTGTAAATCTTGCCTGTGTTTGCCCCTAATTACGTACATACATGCATATCCTTAAAGAACACAGTACAGCTCTGTGCAGGTGCTATGCCCATATTGGTATAACTATCATAAATAACGATAACAATATATACGATGATTATAATAGTTGCAATGTTAATTACATTTCTAATTATAATGTGAATAAAAGTGCAATTCTTATTATTAACCTCCATATCAAGGGCTAAGGCGTGGCTGAAGACGAGTCACAGTTTTCTCTCTACCACTAAAAAATTGGCTCAGAGTTAAGCCTCTTCTGAGCTAATGACTCAGCTAGCCTTTCGTTATTGGACCCAGAAATTCTCACAGGCTTACCCTTGCCTTGTTTTAAAAGAAGCCCTGTATCACCACTCACTTCTACAGAGGTCAGGCAAGCTGGAGATAATGCCTTCACTGTAGGTGACTCAAAAACATTAAGACAGAGGAGTATTCCTGGTGTATTAGTAGTATTCCTCTGACGTACAATTTCTCATCGCTCTAGATGTGCCTATCTCATTCCGGTGCTTTTCTTGCTCCGCTCATCCGTTCATTTTTTGGTTTACTTCTCAAATACCTTTCATGCATTTCAGATTATAAATTTCTTAATAAGTCTAATAAGTCCTCACGAGCTCATTCGCTTCCTATTACTTAACCACCTCAAAACTCGCCACTCTACTAATCATGCTTCTTACTAGCAAAACTTGACCTCTGTCACACTTTCTCATCTATCAATTCACATCACTCCTACCATACTCTTAAGGAAGTTCATCTCCAACAGGTTCAACTTTCTCTATGCTACTTTACTTACACTGTCATGTAAATTACGTTTCGCTCTCATACTAAGACAAGTCTGATTTGAAACTCCTTCGAACTAATCGAATATCTGAACGAAGTATTGTTCTATGCAGCAAAAGGACGTCTTTTGACCTATCACTCGAAATGATGCAAGACCCTCAGTATTAAAAAAGTAACCTCCTTCCATCAAAAGCTTATTTAGTTTTGCGTTTAAAGTAATTTCATTCTTCAAACTCATCACTTCACTCTGGTTCACACTTGCTTTTAATTTCCAGCATTTGCTTACATACCCAAATTCAGTCAACCTCCTATGCAAGTCCTCTTCTGAATCAGCTTTTTCTTTTGTGCTTCATGCATTATTAATTTTCCAACACTGATATCAATCTTTTTGAATGAAAACTTTTAAATAACCTAAATCAATAATTATTGTTTCAATTTTTTATCACGTTCACTCACTGAACTAGCGTATTGGTAAGGAGATAGCGTTTTTAAAAGGATTGTGTGATAGTCAAATTTTATTTTGCGACAAAATATTTCTATTTATAGAAGAAAATTTACAAGTAGAAATTTAAGAAGTTTTTCACGCTTAAATATCATTGACACAAGTGAAAAACAAAATTTTCTTTGCTTCAATAGCTTATTGAACGTATTGTTTATGCAGATTTTTGAAAATAATTAGCAGGGACAACATTTTTTTTCGCCGAGTTTTTAAAATATTAAGTAAGGATCGAAGCGAATTTCTGTGAAGAGGCAAATACCTCATAACCCAACCCAACCATAATCCTCTTAGTTGCCTGTCTAGACGAGTCATCTAAGAGAACGGCCGTCTCATCCCCAACTTGGGGAAATACGCTGTCTGCTCCACAATTTCCATGCCGGCTTTAAAAACCAAACGAGTTTGCTCGAGCCCAACTTTTTGAGCTCTCCATAATATTTCAGGTAAATGTGAGCGAAAAGAGGAAAGTTTTAGGCGTGCCATACCCGTTGGAGATCACCGCATGCAATATCAGTTTCGCGAACGAGGTATGTACATGTATGTCGGAAGCCTTCTTTTGCACTTAAGGTATCACAGCCCAAAACAAGCAAGGAGGTTTTTTACACGTACCGTTCCTCACCCATGTGAATATAAATAAATTAAATCCACTCGTTTTGAAAAGTATGCAGAGGAGCGAAATTTGTGCAATTATGATCAAATTTACTTCTGAGCTATTTTTGATCATGGATATATTCTGCAAATAGTTGCGTGTAGCGTTGGAAAATGTGTACTGTTAGAAAGTTCTCGTCCATACATGTTTGCAATGACCAGATGAAAAGTTCGGGCCTTCGTATCGTTCTAATGAAACTAAACAGAATTTAAAGTACTAATTTAAACCATGATAATGAATGAAATTTAAAAAATATAGAGATCAAAACACTAATACTAGCTTGAAAATGTATTACGCACATGTAATAAGAGTATGTTATACATTATATCAGGTTGTCCGGAAAGTTCATGCCGATTTTTAAAGGAGAGAAAAAGCTCAATGTATATAAGCCAATGCATTTTTAATCAACCAAATATAAACCATTTTGTTGCACAAAGCGTTTCCATCTTTTTTTTATTGACTAGAAAATACTCTCATCGCAGAATTGAAGTGGTTTCATGCCAAAGAATTCATCAGGGTATCTTTTTAGGTCATCCAAGAAATTGAAACTTTTACCATTAAGACTATTCTGCTAAGACCGAAATAAATGATCATCCAAAAGAGCAATATCTGGTAAATATGGAAGGTGGGATTACACATCCCAGCCAAGCTGCAGCAATTTTTGATAGGTTTCAAAAGAAACGTGTGGTCTGGCATTAGCCTGATGGATCACTGTAAACTCGTATATTTCTTTGGTTGCTTGTGATGGATTTTTCCTCTATGGAAATAGAAAAGCATCAGGTGTGCTCTAAATGGAGGTGTAATCAAATGTTACTTTCCAAACTCAATCATGTTCTTAATAAGTCGAAAGATGAACTACTAAAAATCGGCACGAACTTTCCGGACAACCCAATACATACATAATGTTTTACATTTATACTGTATTCATGTATGTACATATGTGTATACACTATATAGTATACATACTAACTCCCCGGCCGAGTGTCAAAGTGTCATACATAGCTACACTGAACTTTGAAAATCGTAGAACACTTTTGGCAGAACAAATTTGAAAACCTAATGTATGTACATTTAAAGGAAATTCAAGGTTTTTACAGGTACTTTAAACTTATACTGATGATAAATATCAGATATTTCAGAATTAAAAGGTGAAAAAAATTTTGTTGTTCCTATCCTTGCACAATTTCCATCCCCTTTTACGACGCTCACAGAATAGTCATTAGCTTCCTTATTTCTTCGTGGGGAAAAAAAATAAAGTATCTTTCCATCCAACTTTCTAATAAGACATTCATCCTTTGGCCATCATCTTGCAGAAATTAAATTTAAAAGAGATTAATCGGAAAATTCGAGCCTTGCGTAACCAATGAATATTACACAACAGTGGAAACTAAATTCAGTATATATCAGAAGATGACAAAAGCACCTACAAAATTATAAAAAAATCATAAACTAGACAAACAACAAAGTGATATGGTAACTTGACATTTTAGTCGTACATCTTGAAGGAAAAAGCATTTGAATTTAATTTCTATAGAAGAAACTTCTAAGTACTCTCACTTTCGACGTCCATCTGCTGTACATGTAGAAAAGCCTGACCTCTGCGCTGCAACGGCTTTGGTTTCTCGGAAAATTAAATAAAACCCCAACCATGCCAAAGAGCTTTGAACCAAGCAAGCCACGTTAATCATTCACGCAAAAGACGTACCGACTCTTAGCTACTTCTTATTATTTATTCATCTGTCTTTCATAAAGAAGAGCGGTGTCTCATATTACAGGTGTCTCAAAAAAAATGTACTCACCCTTTAACCGTTGCTAACATGCGTTATCCCTTGGTGTGCGTTATCAGCGTTGTCTGGACAATAATGGTCATCAATTCGAACATTTGCGAACATGATTCTTTAATCACATTTGTCTTCTGTATTTGAAGCTATTCTATTTCACTGTATGTTCATAAATAAAGGATCTCTCGTCATGCGAAGTGTGAGTACATTTTTTTGAGACACCCTGTATACATTGTGTGCTGAGCAGCCTAGCAATGTGATGATTTCTTCAACACAAAATGGTTTAAGTTCGAAAGTTTTGTACAAAACTACATATACAAATTTGATCGTGTTTTTCACTTCAAAAGACGTGAATAAGGCTAGGTTTTACGACCATCCTAGTCGAACAGGATCCTTCATTTGATTAACTAGATGGAATTGAATAAAGACATGTTCTTTCACGAATTTTATGATCTCCATGTTTGTGAATTATATGTCACACGACTGAAAGAAAAAAGACCATACGGTCACTGATGCACCTTTGGCAGTCTTCGTAGGAAATTCGAGATCACATTTCTGCCAAAACTCACGTAATGTGATGACCAGAGGACTCCATTAACTCCATGGTCCTACAAGACCTGAGCCACAGTAGTGCCAAAAATTTCTCCTATCGGAACTCGATGAAATAAATTACAGCTCTGGATCCGTCCTTCCAGAGCACCTCCGGTGGTATAGCTCATGGCGTGAGTTCTCTGCTTCGCCAAATTTCTCTGTATTTTTGAAGATGAGGCAGGAAGATACCTTCGTTTGCTGATCAAGTGTGATCCGTGTCTTAGGGCAAAAACGAGTATTCATTTCAAGATAATGTTCGATCAGAATTCATCTACGAAAACATTTCTATTTTTGCAAATATTTATTTATAGTGAGCATACATCTTTTCAAATAAATTGTGAGGTAAAATTGCTCATGCTAGAGAGCCCCATGGTTTAAATTACACGCTAAAGGCTCAGATGCCACGAGAAAATGATCAGAACTTCGGAGCAGAAAATAAGGGTGATGTAATTTACGTACTTGGGAGTAAAATTTAAAGACTCCATTAAACTTGAACTCAGCCTTAGCCTCCCTAATGCTACCACACTAGTGAACGGAGAATGTTTACGACGCGACGTAAGTGCTCAAAAGAATTTAACTGCTACCTCAGAAAACAGAATTTGTTCACCCGCTACCATGAAAAATTTGTCCCTCAACCTTCGCAAGATACTAAGATTATACTCAGAGACTTAGCTCTCACAGATATTTGTCTCCGGTACAGTCGTATCATGCTCACAAGTCGAAGTGGTATCTCTAATATTTCTTTGCAGCACTAAACTCAGCAAAACCAAATTTAACATGAGGATAAAAATAGTTGGCTACAACTAATAACATTCTTCGAAATTTGGTCACGCGGCTATTGTTTGCAATAAGAGGATGAAGACGATTATTATAAGTGGAAACTAAAGCTAGGCACTGAGTTGGTGGTATTTTATCCCATTCTTAGATGGAAACTTCCTCAAACAAGTGAGTGCATTTCAATCGCTTTTGTGTATAGCAACTTTGAATAATTGCCACAGATTCTCAATAAAGTTGATGGCAGGTCATTCGCTGAACCATAAGAGGACACCGTTTTTCCTAATTTCTAATCATTTTTGCCAACTTCGCCGTATTTTTAGGATCGTTATTTTGCCTAAATGGTTAATAGCGTAAGTCATAAAACTCATCAGACTTGGAAGCAGTTTCTCCTTAAGTATCGTTCTATACATAGCGTTATCCATCCACCCATCAATGAAGTGGAACTCGTCTACAATGTGGTTTGTATAACAACCCTAAATCGCAGCGCTGGCTCCACTGTGCTTAACGATAGGTGTGTGTGGGTTGAATCATTAGCTCTCGTTGCTGCGTTCTAAACATGACACGATTCGTTTCAGCAAAAGAGCTCTATCTTGCTTCCACCGAACCACACAATCTTTCCAAAACAATTTCTTCATCAGAATAGTTTTCAAGAAATATTAGACGGCTCTTTGAATTTGTTGAAAAAAAGGGGAGTTTGGGGTGAAATGAAAGCATATATATCATTTTGATGTAATTCTCTACCAGAAGTTTTCGTACTGACTTGAACTTCTTGTGACTCCAAAAGCTGGTTAACCTCGTGACCGTGGTACTGGACTGTTTCATCCCCTAACGCAGCATGTAGAGTTGAGATTCCTTGTACTGTGAACTTATATTGTACTCTGTGATATATAGGAATAATATTTGTTTTATCTGCTTTTGAATTACCTTGGGAAGTTCTCTGACTTTCGATACAGCACACACGTACTGTATTTCTTCCATAAAATCTGGAGAAGCGATTGTGCCTAGCACCATACATTTACATTACATTTGCATCTAAAAGTTTTTCAAAACTCCTCGAAATTGCATGAAAGTTTTTTAAACAAGTTTATGAATGTTTTTGATACTAATAACAATGCTGGTACGTACGATTAGTTTTAGTGACATACTTTCCTCGAGTGTTGAATTTAGTTTTATTGATTTTCCAACCTTAAGGAAAGGCTTATGAGACCTGCATATTTATTCAGCGAAGACATGTTTTCCGAGTTTCACAGTATTTCTTACATCAAACAAAAGCATAAAATTGGTAAGAAATGATATTAATTTAGCTAGAAAAATGCTTGTATCTAGTCACTAAATGAATACAGTATATACACATACATATGTATGATATATACATCAAACACCTGAAACCCTGCTAAGAAATGTACATAGACGCGCAGAGAACCAGATTAATAAACCCGGTGCATTCAGAAAATGTTCATTTTACAGGAAAACTATTTGAATCACGGATACGAAATCAATTTCCTAAGAATTATTTCAGTGAAAAGAACTATTGACGAAAAGAAAAAACTGAAGGCAGTTATTCTCGTGAAACGAAAACTCTAAGCACTAACCAATTCCATCGACTGATCTCGGTCATATCCTTCGATTTCATAAATATGAACAACTAATTAGAAAGTTGTGTCTCCAAATGGAATCCTATTTCATAGAGGGGATATAATTGGGCGGGCCCGGCGTGGGGCTCCGCTCTAATTACCTCCCTGAGGCCCAAGCTCTGGCCTCATATGAGGCGGGCCCTCGCCTTGCTAATTAGGCCATCAGCACCATGCATGCACTGACTGATGACTGTCGAGCTGCAGTGATGCGTGTGCCACTGCAGCGATACCAGCATTTATGCAGGGATGTTAAAACTGCTGCAGCGATGCCAGCATTTATGCAGGGATGTTAAAACTGCTGCAGCGATGCCAGCATTTATGCAGGGATGTTAAAACTGCTGCAGCGATGCCAGCATTCATGCAAGGATGTTAAAACTGTTGTAGCGAGGCCAGAATTTATGCAAGGATGTTAAAACTGCTGCAGCGATGCCAGAATTTATGCAGGGATGTTAACACTGATGCAGCGATGCCAGCATTTATGCAGGGATGTTAAAACTGCTGCAGCGATGCCAGCATTTGTGCAGGGATGTTAAAACTGCTGCAGCGATGCCAGCATTTATGCAGGGATGTTAAAACTGCTCCAGCGATGCCAGCATTTATGCAGGGTTGTCAATACTACTGCAGTTGTGCCAGAACTGGTACAGGGATGTCAGAATTAATGCAGTGGGGCCAGAACTAGTGCAGTGATGTTAGAACTGATGCAGTGACGTCAGAATTGATGCAGATGTGCCAAAACTCGTCACACCGCGAAAGTGCTGAAAAAGTGCAGTTTAAACCACTGCAAAACAATTATTTTTTGTTGAGAAGTTGCTGCAAATTTACATGAACAGTGAACGCCAATTGAAGCGAAACCCGTGGATTTATCGGGTTTGTGCTCGTAGGATTTTTAGGATATGGCGTCATGCTCGAGTTAGAGAACTCACGAAAACAACGAGTAAAGCGACTGGAAAGATTCGTGTGTCTGATACACCGAGAGAGATGCGCTTTTCGAAGTTCATATCAGCAGATTTTCTCACTTCTAAGCTTGGAAGTGTAGTCTGAAAAGGCTTTTAGTAGACCCAACAACACAAGGTCTGGACGCTCAGGAGTGATGATGAGCTGTGAAGTCAGTACATTAGCTGTAAATTTGGAGAACGAAGAGCTCCATGTTTTAATAGAAATGAATCTGAACTTGAAAAATGCGAAATATTTCATCGTTGGTGTAAAGTACTGAAGCATCAAGTCTGCGAAATCAAGTACTAATTAAAATACAGTCTTTCAATACAATTAAATAAAATTCTAAATACCTCATTTTGCCAAATTGGCTTTTGGTTAGTAAATAATCGAAAAACATGAAAACACGATTCAATATTGACAGCTTCATTTCCCGATGATTCCTTTATTTTTATATCAAACTAGTTACTTTCCTCATTCTGAACACCTTATATGTTAACTAACACCTTATGTATTGTTAGTTTCATAACTAGTAATTCAATGAATTTCATTATTTTAGTTTCATTCACGATACAAATACTTTTTAGATTTCCATTAATTTTTTTTAAAACAGAGTAGACAAAACAAAACTAACAAGTGAGACTTCTGTTCATGCGATCAAACATGATCTGGACATGGATCACTCCTCACATATAATGCTGACGCCTCCTAATAAATAATGTTGACGTCTCCTAATATATAATACTAACACCTAATAAATAATACTGACGCCTCCTAATATATAATACTAACACCTAATAAATGATGCTGACGTCTCCTAATAAATAATGCTGACGCCTCCTAATATATAATACTAACACCTCCTAATAAATAATGCTGGCGCCTCCTTACAATCTAGAGGTAGAAATGAATGAAGAAGTCCTCCTGGATATCTGGAGTCCCTGTACTGACACCCACATTCCAAGGAAAGACATTAAGCAAGGAATAGGACAAGGCCTATACATAGAAACACTCAGTGCTCGGAAATTACACAAGGATTAACGTCTCATAAGCAAACCTGAAAAATATTGTGTGGCTTTTAACTGACAAAGAACGAAGTGAGCAAAGCTGAAAAATATTGTGTGGCAATTAACTGACAAAGAACGAAGTGAGCAAAACTGAAAAATATTATGTGGCAATTAACTGACAAAGAACGAAGTGAGCAAAACTGAAAAATATTGTGTGGCAATTAACTGACAAAGAACGAAGTGAGCAAAACTGAAAAATATTATGTGGCAATTAACTGACAAAGAACGAAGTGAGCAAAACTGAAAAATATTATGTGGCAATTAACTGGCAAAGAACGAAGTGAGCAAAACTGAAAAATATTATGTGGCAATTAACTGACAAAGAACGAAGTGAGCAAAGCTGAAAAATATTGTGTGGCAATTAACTGACAAAGAACGAAGTGAGCAAAGCTGAAATCCTGTGATATTCTGCACCTCATCACATACGTACTTCAACTCATGTACAACTTAAACTGGTGAACGTCAATTTTTACTTTGGAGAGCTTGAGTTTGAAAAGAACTTGAAAAAATTATATGAATGTGTACTGGAGCTCTGTTTTATGCCCGTGATGTCAGAAAAGAAGTTATATTCCATGGATTTTGAATGATTAAAAAATCATTATCATTGAAATGTTCTGTTGATGTCATAGTATTGTATTTAACTCTTTCGATTTTCTCCCGCGTTCCGGTAATCCATGTTAGATTACATACACTACCGATTTTAAAGAAAACGAATATATTGCATGGAATAAAAATATCTTAACGTGTTCTTCAAATGTTGTTGCAAGAACACGAACAGCCTTTCAAGATCAAAAATCTATTTCTTCCTTCAGCAGCTCCTCTTTCCAACAATAAGCAATTGTTCGCAGTGTTTTTTTTCCACCAGAAACTGCAACTAGGAGACTCGTAAAACTTCCAAATATCTTTTGAAAACCATTGGAGTCTGAAAATTTGCTCGCCAGAAATGCGTTTCCGTAAAACATCCAGGTAAAGTGAATACTAATATAGAATTTCAGAGGAGAAGAAGCATTAGTTTCGCCAGCAGTAAAGATGCTTTTTTTCGGTGTGGGGCCACATTCCTTTCTGGCAGCGCTGAATGGAAAACCACTTAAAAATCCGTTAGCGGCGAAACTTACGGCACAGCTTCGAGATATTGACACTTACGTACCGCTGAACTTCAATAAATTCGTTTAAAATCTTCAAGTTTTTTCTGGAAAGTGAGCCATAATCTGTGTGCTAGAAAATGCTGGTGCGATCGCACGAATTTCTTCCTTCCAGTTTACGCTCACTGAACCTGGAGTGAAGACACGGTAATTTCGTATCTAAACAAACTGACGAACTCAGACGAATTGATAAACTTAGAAGAGCATACCAATCCAGACGAACGGAGACAAACAGACGGATACGTACGAATACAGACAAATAAATATAGATAATATTATAGGTAAACTTATACAAAAAGATAGAATGATAGTTAAATACAGAAACGCAGACGAACAGTAAAGCAAACCCAGACAAAAAAGAAACATACAAACAGACAACTTCATAAACTGACAGAAGAAACTAGACAAACAAATTTGGACGAACAGACTAACAGGCATTTCACTTCAGCGTCTTCTCCGAGCCTGTGTGGGCGCTTTTAAAGAGATTTATTGCAGTGTGAAAATTTAATAGGTTGGTTGTACCCGGATACCAACAGACTCCTGAGGAATTTCCTTGCTATCAATTGCTTCGAACAATCGCTGTAGTTCTCTCATAGTTTAGAAAGGCTAAGTGAACTTTTGCATCATTATGAAAGGAAAGTTTGGGATGAAGAAATAGACTACGCGATCATGATGTTCACGTCATTGGAAAGTTTATTTCGAAAAGATTTCAACATACACTATGCAAATAAAAAAATTGTAGTAATTGGGTCAACTCCAGTTGTCTTATCTGAATCAGAATTGATTTAGGTTCAATGACGATTGCTAATGGGGAATGCAGTGAAGAAATATCAGTGAAACAGAACGTTATGATTACATGTTGATATGTAGTGCACCACTAGGTAGATGAATTATGTCATTGACAAAAAGTATATTTCCTGTACATTTTCAACGAGGAATGAATTTTTTATGAGAATTTATGCCCTTCGCCCTAATCTGGGCCCAAAAAAGGTACATCCTCACACGGCATTTTCAGGGGTTTCAGTGAAAAATAAACGAAAGAAGCTGTAAATTTGAATACATTTTTAATTGTGATGTAAATTATGAATTCTGTCCTTACACACAGTTTTTCGAGGTAAAGCTTCGCAGCTTAAACATAGTCATAATGTTAGACCCTTAATAAAAATTATGACACTATTTCACCAAGCAAAAATGTTGTTCCTAAGATTTTCTGCCTGTTTTTTTATGGCGGACACAGTGAATCTGACAAGGAAATTTGGTGGAAAGCAGTCAAGCTTTCAAGGTGATTGCATGTTCAATTGTGACGTTGAAATGCGTCCGTTGAGATGCTAAAAACTGCAAGCAATTTGATGTCAGCAGCCAAGTAAATCTCAGTGATATATTTAAGCCAAAAGGGAATGTCCTATGGAAATAAATTTCATATTGAAACGAAAGTTTGCTCGCATATTCCTACAAGCAAGCAGAACACATGTATGTTTTGTACTCGGGGTGACGGGTGTTGCACAAAAGTAAATAGCGAACAACTTAACAGAGAGAAAAAGTAAGTTGTGTTAACTAATACCTTGATTTCAAATTCAGCAGCATTCTGAAAATTTTGCTGCTGAAAATAAAAATGAAACTTTAGAAGTTTTTCTCTCAAAATTCTCAAACATTCCCTAATTAAACAAGAAACGTTCCCCAATTTGCTCTAACAATTGCAAAATGACTAGGTTCATTTAAACTCTAATTCTCACAAATTTGTAACGACGAAAAATTACGTTACTGTAGGTGTAATATGAAATTTGTAATTGCAATAAGTAATCTAATGAACTAATAATTCTTTATTTTGTCATTTAATGTTCGTATAAATGAACCATTGGGGCGCATTTCAAGATTTCGAATAAATCTGATTTTACAGGTCTTTATGAAGTGCATTTGTGGCACCTGAACTCAAGCTATTAAGTTTGTTCACTCTTCAATCATTTTTTGATCGTGTTTTTCGGCCATGATGGCAATACTCTGGCATAATTGGCATGTATTTCCTTACGTATATTCAACACGGTCTATTCTTCTGTTCTGTAAATTTAAAAATGATGTCACATAATGAGCTCACTTTCATCATGTGCTTCGTTTAATTTTATGAACCCTACAGCCAAAAGAAATTGTAATGCTCGTAGTTTCTAAGCTTTAAATCATTCTTCAGTATAATTTTCAATCATCGATGAACATGTGCAAGAAACATACTGTAACATCATATTTATTTCCAGAACAACCAAATGTTTTCCCACTAGCGAAACAACATTTATTCAACGAGTGAAAAGAGTAGAAAATTTTTCCAAAGAGCGGATAATAATTTTCCAAATTGCAACCATTAATTCTGGGACCTTTGCATAGAAGTGAACATCATATGAAAAAAAGCATTACGACGAGTCAAGCGAAAAACGTGTCGTGAAACAGAAGAATCGCAGTGACTGTTGCCAGGAGAAATGGTTAATATAGTTCTTCTACACGACGCTTTGCACATTCATGAAAGGATTCCGATATCTTACGACCTCTTATCATCTGACAACCCGAGCATTTATAGCAACGATGAAGGCTGCGGAAAAAATGAAAGATTACTTGTATTTTTGTTTGCACCAAGATGAAGGTGAACACTAAAATCGCAAAATTAAAAAAGACCCTTGAAGATATTAATTTATTTGTTGTATTAATACAACACTTAGGTGTATTAATACAACATGATACAACTGAGAAATATGAAACGTTAGTTAAATATGTACATGATTAAGTATTAAATCATATTATATCTTATAACAGTAAGTTGCTACTTTGAAGTTTTGATAGTGAAATGCCAGCGCAAAAAGAGCATTTCTGTTTTCTTTTTCTCTTCCAAAGTAGCGAGCAAAATTGAAAACTATGAAAATTTGATTCTGTGATTCGAGGATCTTGCATACTGTTAAATATTTGTGTAGGAGGCACCCCAGAAATACCAAGATTTGCATGATATTGAAAATAAACTGAAGGCATCACCGCAAAAAGGACCGTGATAAGCATCCATTAATAATTCTCAATGCTATTATAGATGTTTTTTAAGCACCTGTTTAAGTTCTTTATTAATAAGCACCAAGAGAAACTGATATCAAAGATGCATAAAAAGGGCTCTATAACGATTCGAAAATAGCGTAGAGACTTGTAAGCTATAAATCAGAACTGTTGGATGTACGTGTTTTTACTCAAGAGCGATGCAAGTCTTAATTTTCATTAATGTTTTGCGTGCAATGGACGGTAGCTCACCATGTTTCCGAGCTTGACAAATTTGCTTTCCACAAGCTTTTCATGCTTAGTATATAAAGCACGGATTTCATCTATGAGTAAGACGCACTTGTTGTATATATTTTTCATGAATATCATACATTCACAGTATAATGAGTATGAGCATACCTATAAGTACACACAACGTTTATAGGCAAGTGCATTCACCATGTACCAAATCTCCAGAATTCCCAATGAATGAATTCAACACTGCAAAAAGGGCTCTTAAAATTATAAGAGTTTTACGTATTCTATTTTTATTTTCTCCAGTCCATAACAGTGGGTGGTCTCAAAATTTTAACTCGTTCGTTTGCAAAACAAACGTTCTGCTTTTGATGATTTGTTTCTTACTTGGTAATTCACCTATGGAAAAAGAAAAAATGTTTCAAGGAACACAAATTAAGTCATGAAGTCGTTTCCATTGTAGTTTAATAGCGTTATTTAAATAAATACAAAAAGTGTCGAACGCACAAGCGTTGTTCCACGACAATTTTTTCAACGGTGTTACTCTTCTAAGATTTGATATCTGTTTCGCCCTTCTAGATTTGCAGGAAATGCTGGAGGATAGCCGCCCCCTCAAAGTAACTGCGATGATCTAGTGCTTCTGTCATCTAAAGTTCGTCAGCAGAGCTATGCTGAGTCAGCAAGATTTTCCAAGCGGTGTCTTAAGTTTTTTCCTGTTGCAAAAAAGCGTGACATTCGTAACTCGTAACACTTTTTGGTGGTCCTGCGGTGGTGAAATTTCAGGTGGAATAGGCTAGGAAAAAATATTGCCTCCTTAGAACAGTGTGATAGGTGTCAGAATGAGAAAGATGAAGCATGTTCACGAAGCGGGAATATCTGCATTCAAAACCGCCATTTCTTCCGTAGTGATGTATAAAGTGAAATATTGTGAAATATTTGTATAAAGAAAATTTCCTGTCTTCATGGTGAATTAGAATCTAAGTAAAAGTATCAGTGATTTCAAAGATCGCAAATTAACACTTGAAAGTATATAAGAACAATCATTCAACTTGTCTGGAGAATGGTTTGACGGAAGTTAAATTTTACCTACAATTATGTACAATTATGCTACAATTCTGTTTCTCCATCCTTCAGAACTCTAATAGCAATTTCCTGAGTAATCAAAACTGTATTTTTCATCTACCTTTGCCATAAAATCATAAAATAAAACTCCAGTGTTCTTTGTGCTATGGTTGCAGTCCACTAAAAATTCAAGTTTTGTTATCTGCAGGTAATCAGGAATGTGATCGAAGCTGCGCTACCGAAATATGGAACGTAAAACCCGTGGAGTTTATTCCGCCAAGTCCGCCAGTGCATCAACATCCTCTCTAACTTCTGGACATGAGCTGCATCGAGTGCCATGGTCTATTATTTCAATAGTTTTCGTTGCAGATTCTGATAAAACTCCGATGCAACGATTTAGTTTAATTTCGTTCTATTCGAGTGAAAGCCGAATATTGCAGTTCAGAAATTAATTACAGCACTGTCAATTGATGATAAATTTATTTAATTAAACAAATTTTTAACATTACCGGTTTTATAAAAGCCCAATCATCAGCATTTATATGTATAAGCCTTACGTACCTTCGAGTTAATACAAATTTGTGTCAACAATTCATAGCAACGTAAAATGACCAAATTTCACGAATAACTTTCTTAAAACTTCCATGTCAATTTTCCTAGCATGAGCAGTGTGAGTTTTTTTAAAAAGGCTGTCTTTTGAAAGTATCACTGTCATTGATATTTCGATGGGGTTTGTTGTCCGAACTTTGTCTCGAAACTGGTATCATGAATTACGCACATAAATAAACATAATTTTGACTTGTACTACTAAATGCGTACGGATGTGCATGATCATGAAATCCTTTAAAAAAACTGTTAGCTTGCATTTTTATGTGATATCTGCTGCACGATAACGACCATTTTCAATAGGTATTGAAATTATTACTATTTTGTAATAATTATTGTTATTGAGATGCAAGACCAAGACTTTAAAATATATATGAATTCTACACCCAGTCAATAAAATCGATGAGAATCAGCTCGCTCCATAATTCATTTGTATTAAGTTTCATTTTTTTCGTTCAGCAGAGACTCACACCAGCAAGCTATACGATTAAAAAAAAGCGTGAAAATTGTACGTAGACCTTTACAAGATCTGAGTGGCCATAGATCTTTTGAACCACGAGCTCAATTATATCTTGTTTCAACACACGAAGTTATAACTTAAGCATACATAAATAAAATATCTTCTTGCAGAAAACCATTATATATTTTTTCTTTGTCTTTCTGAGATTAAACCTACATCACATGGAAAACACAATTATGAAAACTAACCGAGAGTTAACTTCCGGAAGAGCAAAATAGAAGAAATGAACTAATCAGGAAATATTTTGAACGTTATTCAGATCACTGACTAAGCATTCAAGTAACTAAAGATTGATTACTCTGCCCGGCTGAAAGATACACGTGTCCATGAGAGCTTGATAGTAGACACGAGTGTGTCATATGAAAAGCCAGAATGCGAGAGAACTGAGGCGCCTCTTCTTTCATTGTTGATATTTGTTGTTGAACCCATTTTTTTTCTTGCATAGTGAATGAAATGAATATTTATTTGCGTGTCATATCAATTACATCTTCATGGATAGTAAATGAAATGCCTGTTTATTTTCTTGTTATTATATCAATTACAGTACAAAGGTGTCATTATATCAGTATTCATACAACGACCTCTGGTTAGAGCACAGGATCACCGAGGGGACCTGACGGAAATGCGGATTTTCCCCTCAATTCACTCGCTGAATTTACGGAATGATAGACATTTTTTACACTATTTTCGTTTAAACTTTTAGCCTTCATTATGCTCAAAATATGTAAGCACAGTAAAAAAATACATTCTGATGATTGACATCATAAAATTCTGATTTTGGTGATTGAATATCACAGATAGTTTCCAGTTAATGAGGTTTTATCATGACGATACACATTTAACAATCACAGAATGTTAAGCCAAGATTTGAAACTCGTCTAACTCAAAATTTCTTAACAAAGCATACACATCTTATGCAGGGCTGATGACTAAAAATCTAGTATTTTTTCAGAGCATAAGAAAGTGTAAAACATTTAAAAAACGGACGGCCCATGATTTAATAGGGTAACATAATATATGAGAGTATGAACTATTTAAAGCTGAACTTATCACTAAGAACTTGATATAGTTCGTCCAGTAACAAAGAACAACCACCACAACAGCTACCAATTCAACGAGTAGTTAACAATTTCTCCTACAAATATCGAAAAAGACGTAATACAGACAATACCCACTAGAAAATTATAAGACCTCTGTCAATGCCATCAGGTCGTTGGAAATGAAGTGTTTAATTTCGCCATGCACCAAATTTAGCGGTTATTAAATAAATTTCTTCGGCGTATTATTACGTGTGAAACAAAAAAAAATTATTTACCAAAAAAAAGCTAATGGTATTTGTTTGGTGGTTCAGTGCTGGTGTCATCCATTACAGTTTTATGATACCTAATGTGTCAATTAGAGCGGATACACCATCAATCAATTCCATGAAATGATTTGTGAACTGGCAATAAAGCAATCTGGATTAGTCAATAGAGACGGACAAATTTTTTTCCACCCCGACCGATGCTCGAATAAATATTGTACAAAGAACGCTACTCAATCTGCAGGAACTGAACTTTGAAATTCCCTGTCATACACCAAATTCACCACACCTTGCACTAACTGACTTACTTCTTTCAGGCAGTAGACAACTCAATGTAAGAAAAATTTTTATATCTGGAGGAGATGCAAAATTAGCCTTTCGGGATTTCATCACCTCTTGCTCTTCAAAATTTTTTGCTGTTATAATAAGTCCTACAAGATAGGGTAAAATGTATTGATAACGAATTCTTTGAACACACTCAATTTCATTTTGCTTGAGGTAATGTTGTATATTTTTTTATCAAAATCTAACATTTTATATTTAACTAGCTCATATATCTCTTAATAATTGAGAATAATTATTGGAAATACAATAAAATGCGAATTAAGTACGAGTACCATTGCTATCAATGAATTGTGATAAACACCATCAAGGAATAAAATTTCAATCAATTTACAACAGAACTCAACAACATATGTCATTTAAGGACAAATCAATTTGAAAAATTGAATATTTTTACTCCCTAGATTAACAAAATCGAAATGACTATGGTTGATTTTTTCTGAAGTGGTGATACTATACAGTATCATCATACTGTATAGCGACTACGGAACATATCCAGGCCTGCATCACCGCCTGCAAACGGGGACCGGGAAGAGGTTTTGATGGATGCAATTCGAGGTTCAATGGTGCATCACCATGACCAAATCACGGGAATATGCGCAAGCCTCCCACTATCTCTCTCCGAGATCTCGAAAGAAAGAAGTGTGCTCCGAATATTGATGGCTGCATTATGAAGATGGGAGTTACTATTCTGCGACAGAATCACTCCCCTGCTTCTTGGAACTGAAAACACAAGTACTGCACCAAAGCTCTTCAAAGAGAAGCAGGTTCAATTCACGCTCCATGACACGTTTTTAACGAGCTCGCTCGGCTGTTTTTCTTCATTTTTACGCTAGTCAGCGTCAAGGCATCGTGAAATATGAGGCTTTATCGCTACAATTAGCTTCCCACGCGGCTTCTGTGCCCGTAAATCCAGGCTTCTCCAGTTACAAGCCATAAATTTAGTGACTCTGCAACAGTTGCGTATAAATTAAAAGCATTACCAAGCCAGCAATCCTACGGGAGGGTGCTGTAGGCTCACTTGAAAAGCCTTCAACTGCATCATGCCGGCATCTCCTTGTTGCACTACACTTACATCTGCTGTAG
Source organism: Trinorchestia longiramus (assembly GCA_006783055.1). Lineage (NCBI taxonomy): Eukaryota > Metazoa > Arthropoda > Malacostraca > Amphipoda > Talitridae > Trinorchestia > Trinorchestia longiramus. The sequence goes on along the minus strand of VCRD01003400.1, from coordinate 14,467 downwards.
CAAGAATGTCTCATCTGTAAGAGCAAGATTGTAACATCTGTGAGAGCAAGATCGTCACATCTGTAACATACAGAACGTAACATCTGTATGAGCAAAATCGTCACATATATAAGAGAAAGATCGTAACATCTGTAGAAGCAAGAACGTAACATCTGTAAAAGCAAGCTCATGCTAATGATTATAAATGAAAAAATAATCAATCATTCTAACGACGACAATAAGGCTGGGACTTTTGCCTCCTCGTGTGAAGACGTCGAAATTTAAATAGAAAATTATCGTTCATGTAAAATATAAATTAATTTTTCAATAAAATTGACAGCAACGCATTATTGACACGTTGATCAAAACCGGAAGGAAAATTTATTCCTATTTCAGGTACAAATATAGCTTCCCCATCAATGAGTGAATTACTCAAGTGAAACTTGAATAAAAATAATTGACGTATTTGAAGCATAAAAGTCACATAGTTCGAATTTTTGACAAAATTATTGCAATGACAAATTCATAGTGGGTTCAGAATAATTGTTCCTTAAAAAGGGTTTCAATGGCACCGGGTAAAAACTACGGATATGAAACGCTTTTTATTTAATTGAGCTAAACGCTTGTTTCAATAATAAAACTATTGAATATCACATTAACTTCAAAGTTTTGCAAAAAAAACATGGACCTACATTGCATGATGTAGTTCCGTCACATTGTACATTTTCTTGTGACGGGCAGCAGGCAATAAACATGGTTGACATGCAATATCAATCTGGTAAAAAGGTTCGTAATTTCATGATTTTTAAAACATAAGAGCAGCTTCAAAGCTACGCCTCATAGGCTTCGCTGTTAAGTCATCCGTTCAATTTTGACACAAAGAGCGCAAGCTCTCCTTTGTGTGCCGCTATGCCTGTATGTGGAGCGTCGCCTGTGCAATGGTTGGTGTGGCAACTCACAAGCTGTGTTATTAGAGAAGCGGCTGCTGCTGTCAACCGTGATTGTTGAAACTTACGGCTGTTTTAAGCGGCAACGAATGTGGTCGTTGTAGGAAAGAAATGTTGTATCATGCGACGCGACTACCCCGAAAATCAGATGAGCCCGGGTGATGCACTTCCTGTACATTCTCGCTTGAGTTAATTTTATGCAAAACGAGTGTGCAGAGACGAGAAACACAGCGGAAAATAAAGCACGCCTGATGGGAATTTTGTCCTTTTAATCATAAGATTTGCATAACCTGATGCTCATTCGTCTCAAAATATTTGCAAGTAAAAAAATATGGTTAAGATTTTTAAATATATAGAGTAAGCATTAATATGCATCATCTTTGACTATCCCTAGTTCATTGCCCCACGCTAATAAGTTTGTTGCATTTCAACGGAGCATAATACTTTAGTCCAAACTGTGCGAATCGTTAGTAAAAAGTGTAAAAACTTGGTAAGTAAAAACGAATTTATTTTTTCTTCATTTTTTTAAATTTCATGTATCATTCATTAATCAATTTTTAGCATATTTTCAAGTTATTCTGTATAATAATACAAATTGACAAACAGAAATGCACAAATTTTGTTCAGATGCAATGTTCACATCCCATCCTTTTTGTAAGAAAAAGAAAACTAATTAAAAGACTTTGAAATTGTTTCTAAATAGTAGTATTGATACTTAAATACTGGTTGTCATTACCGTAGACTTTTACAAATTAAAAATCACTCTATGTACATAAAAACACACAAGCACGAATATGTTCATCCATGGACTACTAATTTAGTGTCTAAAACAGGTCTTCAATCTTAAAACCTAATATACATTAACTTGGAAAAATTCGTTTCATTGATTCAATATGAATAGATTTGCGCCCTCTCATCAGCGATAGAATATGAGGCAAAATGTAAGCCGCACCTGTGAACTAACTATGGCATTCGCTTCCACTTGTAGTTTCAACTTTTATTTCCTCTGAGCACCACCTAATTCTTCACTTTTATTTAATTTAAACGGAGGTATTATCAGAGAAGGCCGTTCATTAAGAAAGAGGAATTTTTCAGTGATTTATGATTTTTGTGTTATTTAATGAATGATACTATGTCTCAAATGCTGGAATGAGAAAGAAAAGCAGGAATAAGTAAAGTAAAAATTATACATATTCCATCGACTGAAGTTCCAGTTTTCGAATCTCTTGTTTGGTGAACCTAAACATCAGGACAAGAAAACTTTTAGGTCCACAAGCTGAATAAATATTTTATGTTTCTAATGAACACCATTAATTTAAAAAATAAAAATTAATCATTTTCATGTAAACAAAGCTAGAATAATTGCTCAGTTCATGAATGCATTCAAGAACAAAGAGTTAAATTTCGACAAATGACGCATAGACAAATTTACCCGAATATGTAACTTGAAAATTAACATTTTTAGTCCTAGTTTACTCTAAAATACCATCAAGATTATAAGGCCCGTTTCCAGGAAGATTAATTTTTGGTTTTAAAAGTTTAAATTAATCTTATTCGTTACAAACCCATAAATGACATCGGTCCAACAAATCTAGTATTAATAGAAGTAAATACATAAGAAAGGAGTAACTGGGTGTGACACATCTAGATCTTCTCCAATACCACATACATTTTTTGAAGTTTCTAGTGTTAAAACGATTTCCAGTTCATTATGAGGGCTTTTAATAAAATTGCCTGAAGCCGTAGGAACATTCTCCGTGTTCCAGTGCAAAGTAAATGCAAATAATATAACTACGGTAGCTCTCGCTGAGCACGCCAAGCTTACAGTAATTTCCACACGAGGTCTTGGATGAAACCAAGAGCGCTGCACCAGCTACATACACCAGACACATCTCCAGCGCTGAGGAAAAGTAAACAAAGCAGTTGCTTGATCAAACTCACCTCACAACTCGTCCCTAACAAATTAGCATTCAAGAGATGTACGCTGCGCTTCGAGGTCTCTGGTGAGTGTAGAATGTAAAGTATGCTTGCACTCGCAATGTTAGAAATGATCTTCATTATTCAGGACAAAAAAGACGTATTTATGTCTTGCATTCCTGGGCACAGATTTTAAAACATTCAAATAGTTATTTTTGAAGCATGCTCACATATATTCTCAAACAGCCTTATAATGCTTTGTCCTGAAAATCTAAATGCAAATGGGATTCAGTAGCTACTTTCGACAAAATATAATGAAAAATGGAGCACTCCCAAAAAAGTGGAATATTTTTCTGTTAGGTAAAATCCCGAATCCAATTTGAAATATTATCGAGTTTCTATGTTGAGGTATGAGGCTTGAATGATCATCATACACGGCATTGATATTTACAAACTTGAGCTTCCCTGAAACATCGGTCGGCCAACTGAACCACGTTTATAATACAGCTATAAATTAAACACAGAATCCGAGTTATTTCACTATAGCGAGTAGTCAAAAATTGAACCAATCCATAATAAGTTTTTAAATGCGATGAATAAATAAAATTCAAATGCTGATCTTAAAATGAAAGTTGAGATTAATGTGACTTCATTTCCCGATTATTTCAACAGTTGAGCAACTTTGTTTCATTCAGTTTCATTGTACAATTTTCCCATTTTAAATGCATAACTGCAAAAATTCTAAGTACGTAATATGGATTTTCACGTAAAATAGAAAATGTATACCAATAGTCATTAACTTCGGAACACATTCAAACAAAAAATTCCAAGAGGCGGAAAATATATTCAGCAAAATGCTAATTTGACCATTGTAGTGAAGATATTAGCTGAAAGCGAGCCAAAAGCATTTTCTGAAGCATAAATTTTAAACTCAACCGCCTTAAGCAATCTTTATAGTATACTTTTATACTCACTGGCACAAAGCCGCTTATTTTCGAACTATTAAATAAATTTGCTTAGAATTTCTCACGTGAGCTTGTAAGAAGAAATTACATCAATTACCGATTAAAATTTAATTATTTTAGTTGTCGATACTTTCCATTATGCCTGAAAACATATGCATTCGTACACGTTTTATGTATATGTATACATTTATGTATATATGTATACATATATAAAACGTAAGAATACGCATAATATACATATTATGAATAATACATAATAGAAATAGAGAATAGTTCACGCGTTTTACAAAGCGTGAACAATGGTTGAATGTTCTTCTTTTTAATTCAACAATACAAACACTCCTTTCCTGTTCTTAATTAACCACATTCGCAATTAATATTTTTGCATTAGAATATCAAATCAGGTAAAATGAACGTCAGGTTTTTACCATTTTTATAAGTTTTCGTAATCAGTAGCAGGTAAAGCTTTATTTATTTGAGTGTGTGGAAGCAAATGCCGAATGTAATAAACTGTATAAGTTATCGTGCAAAGTATTCAATAATATTTATGCTGTCTTCAAACTTCTCACACATATGTATGTATCTAACTTTTTTAATCGAGTAACATTTGTAAAAATAATACTGTCATCAAATTCTGCTAATTCTTTCGTAAACTTAATTTTACTGTGAAAAAATTAAACATTTCATTTCATTCAGAAGTTCCAGTTACTTTGCCTGTGTTGTTTGATAAAATATCCTTTATTTTCTTTCTTAAAACTCGTTGCACATTATTTTATATTTGTTCTATATTCATTTCTCAAACTACTTTTATATGAATTGTTTTGTACTCAATAGACATTCAATTTCAGAGCTTTATTTTAATGTTACATCTGCGTTCTTGGGCATTTCTCAATAAACCGTCCAAACCACACGAACAAACACGTCGGTTTCAAAGTTTCAGATTTTTTCGGAGTTATTAAGAAGTACATACATAGAGAGACAAGGGCCTGCTCGATACGATTTGAATGTTTAATATTAACGTATTGCAGACAGATAATGTTACAAAAAGGTGAAACTGGAATATTCAAGGCTGTAGACATTATGCACAACTGAAGAAGGGAATACATATCTATCTTCTTTGCAATATATTTAGATGTAGAGAAACAAAATGATAAAGAACTAACTGCCGTGGTTTCACCGGTGTATCTAAAGTCACACATTAGGCAAAACATTTGGAAGAGCCAAGGGTGTGTATACAGTATATATATACGATCATAGTAGTCTATTTAAGAATGTAAATACAGTATAGAGTAAATATTTTGTATTAATTTAGAGTTGGGAGCATGAGAGTAGCAAATAGAGTGGATTCACTTTCATGAAATTAGTGGAATGTTCATGGCTGTATAAACAAAGTATCGAAAAAAAATTAAATCAATTTTTAACACCTTGCCAAAGAATTGAATTCATTTCCATGGTCACACAATATTATCAATAAGTTAGTACAAAAAATGGCTGACCTCCCTGGTAGACATCTGAGTATTATTCTATACTTTAATTGGAGGGTTCAGTTGGAGTCTCAAATGATGCACTGATTCAAACTGAGGATGTGACTTTTTACTAATTAATTGCAGTAATTTTATTTCTTGGCCGAAGTCTTCCCTTTCAAAACACGTGATTTTTTTAAAATTAGATTCATAAGTTTAAACTAGAAGACATGAGAACAGAAGTTATTGTACAAAATAATTTTTTTAAACATTCGTGTTGTGCACAGTGTACCCTAAAATTAATGCCAGCTGAGAAAGTTGTCAAGACTTCGGAAAAATGAAAAACGCACGAGTTTTTGGTTCCTGAACTCCGGCCTTTAATTTCTTTAGACGCTTCTAAATTCATACGAATAATATTTGACACTCTTAATTAATTACATTTGACGCAAATGAATCAATGCAAGTATTTGACGCCAATTAGCAAATTCTACTAAACTTAAGACAAATCAAATTCGGAATGAATTTAACACGTTGACTCCGATTGCCTGATTGGTGTAAAACTTCACTTTGCACGCATAGTTACTAGAAGGATCTGAAAAAATAACAGAACCTAACCTAAGTGGGAGTCAACGTGTTAAAAGATGACCTGATATTTTAATATCAGTGGCCTCATCACACTCACATGGTGAGTGACTGACGGAAAATTGACTTCTGCCCAGCAGGATGTGCTCAAGGCAAAGTCTACATGTGATCTGGCCTGTCATCAAATCATCACAAACACCATGAAAATGTAAGAAATATTATTATATTCATGAACGCATAAAAACCTTTCAAACAACTTGGAAAAACGAAAGTAAACAATTTCTGATGTCTACCTTTTCTTGTATATTTGTAGTGTTACTAACATACATACATATGAAGCAATTACATCTTTTAGAACAAGCTCAAGAAGTTATTCTTTAATAAATATACACACATTTCCTACAAACTTTGAACAACGCTTTTTATGCTTCACGCAAAAGTCACAAACTTTCATTACCCTATTCTGACCGATAAATAAAAATTCTAGTTCTTCAGTCTTCTTCCCTCGACTGCAACACCCATTCTGCGTAAAAAAACACGACTTTGAGTGAAGTCGAAATCAAGTGTTGTACGAATGCCCTTCCGCCGCATTCCAAGGCGATTAAATTCCCGTCATTCCAGGCATGAGGCGTGGTGGTGAGAGCGTCTGTACGTCCTGCAGAGACCCGCTGCATCAGTGTCCAAACAGGGCTGTGCATTGTGCGGGAGGCAGGGCTGTGTATTGTGCGGGAGGCAGGGCTGTGTATTGTGCGGGAGGCAGGGCTGTGTATTGTGTGGGAGGTAGGGCTGTGTATTGTGCAAGAGGCAGGGCTGTGCATTGTGCGGGAGGCAGGGATGTGCATTGTGCGAGAGGCAGGGCTGTGCATTGTGCGGGAGGCAGGGATGTGCATCGTACGTGAGGCAGGGAGATGAATTGAACAGAAACAAAGATGCATTCTGAACACTGTGAAAGGTATTTTCCCCTATAGCAAGTTATTGCATCCATTACAGTTTTGCAACTGCCGAGTCAGTTCAGTTTATTTTCATAATTCTTTATAGAAGAGATAATTGGATGTGCAGAAAGCTAGCTTTCTCAAATGACATTGTAAGAATTAGTCCAAAATAAAACTTGTGAGCTGTTTATTTTCTAATTCGGGATTGAAGCAATCAAACTGCTGAGAAACTGAATACTTGAAAACACTCACGTAAAAGAGAACCGTGAAAGATTTTCATCATGGACAAACAGAAGGACACGCAGTCTACTCGACGCACAAAATTGCCCCGTGTTCTGCTGTGGTAGCACAGGAAAATGATACACGGTCTGCACGAGGCACAAAATTGCCCCGTGTTCTGCAGCGGTAGCACAGGAAAATGGCACACGGTCTACACGAGGCACAAAATTGTCATGTGTTCTGATGTGGAAGCTCATAAAAATGGCACACGGTCTACTCGAGGCACAAAATTGCCCCGTGTTCTGCTGCAGTAGCACACGGAAATGACACTCGGTCTGCACGAGGCACAAAATTGCCCCGTGTTCTGCTGCAGTAGCACAAGAAAAAGTTATGAAAAGAACGCAAGCAGGCTTTTGTGAGGCCAGAGCATACATTTGGCAGCAGGGGCACAGATCAGGTCTAATTGAATGGCAGGCTGAGAGTACCAGGAGAGATGGCAGCAAAGGGAGTACTGGGAGATGGCACTGTACGGAGTGCTAAGAAATATGATGAGCTGAGAGTCCTGGGAGAGATAGAAGGCTGGGAATGCTGGGAGAGATAGCACGCTGGGAGAGATAGCAAGCTGGGAATAATAGCAGGCTGGGAATTATGTGAGAGATAGCAGGCTGGGAGTACTTACGGAGATGGTAGTGCTCAAAGCGCTCAGAAAAATGTCAAGCTAGGAGTGTTGGGGCTGATAGCAGTGCCGGGTATGTACAGGGTGGCCCATAAGTAAGGTACCTTTTTAAAACTATTATAGCTATAAAACTACAAATGGTAAAGAGATTTGGTTAATTCAGAATGAATGAGATTTCAAAGTTTTCTACCAGCGTATCAAGTCTACCGACAATCACAACATATTGCCCAAAAAATTCATAAAATCCACCCCCCCCCCAAAATGAATCGCTACGCAGTGGAACGAACAAAAATAGTGGAACTTTATTTCCGATGTAATTGTTCGGTTACTGCAGTTCAGAGAAATTACAGTAATATTGAGGGTATTGAAAGAAGCCCTTCAAATAAGTGCATAAAAAACTGGTATTGAAATTTAGAAAAACTGAGACAACAGCAGACAGACAACGTTGTGGCAGGCCACGGACCATACGAACTGGCGCTTCAATTCAGCTTGTTGCAACGAGTGTTGCTGATCCGCCCAAAACGTCAACTAGGAGACGTTCAATTCAACTGAGAATAACACGTTCCTCACAGTAACGTATTTTGGTGAAAGATCTAAAATATCATCCGTAAAAAATTCAATTAACTCAAAAACTCCATCCTACGGACTACCAAAAGCGATGAGATTTTGTGAATAGATTTCTGCAGCTTGCAGAAAATGAAAACTTTGTAAAGAATTCAATAATGACTGATGAGGCGCATTTTTACCTCAATGGTTTTGTTGATAAGCAAAATCGCAGATTCTAGGCTTTAAAAAATCCAAAAGAAATTCATGAACGTCCACTTCACTCAGCTAAAGTAAGAGTATGGTGTGGCATCACGTGTTCGAGGATCATTGGACCATATTTTTTTGAAGATGCTAATGGTGACGCAATTTGCGTTAATGGAAACCTGTATAGACAGATGATTCAAGAATATCTGATACCTGAAAGTGAAGATAATAACACAGAGATTACCTTTTTCCAACAAGATGGAGCTACAGCGCACACAGCGAAAGAAACAATGCAAATGTTAAAAACAATTTTTCCAAACAGAATAATTTCTCGTTTTTTTTATATACCGCAGCCGCCTCGATCTCCAGATCTAAGTGCTTCTGATATCTTTTCCTGGGAATACTTAAAGTAAAATGTTTACATTGAAACGCCTAATACTTTACAGCCATTGAAACTAAACATCATTCAAGAGATCAACAACATTTCACCACGGACATTAAGGAAAGTAATGAACAGCACCGTTGAAAGAGCACGCCATTGTTTGACTAATAATGGATGCCATTTAAAAGATATTGTATTCCATAGTTAAACGTATTTTATTGTTTCATTTATGCATTCATATTAAACTTTGAAATTTCTTTTTTCATTCTGAATTAACCCAATCTATTTACCATTTTCAGTTTTATAGCTATAATAGTTTTAAAAAGGTACCTTACTTATGGGCCACCATGTATTTTTAATACTCGGGAGTTTCTGGAAAAATGAAAACAATATTTGACAACATAGGAAAATTTTCTTTTACGGTGTAATGTTGCAGACGTTTACTTCGTCCAATGGAAAGTTGAACTTAATTGTAAGAAATCACCCAACGAACTATATTTTTCTTTAATAAACACTATGAGAAGGAAGAAGAAAAGTATCAGTAGGAAGTAAAATGCTAAATGTTCAACACGGTATGCATGACTTATACAGGTGGACAATAAAAATTAAACCTTGTCTTTGAATGTTCATGACACAGTAATGAAACAGGTAGATGTTGTTGCAATTTATCTTATTTAAAACATAAATCTATTTCTATCCCTTACAGAAAGTATTTTGTGATCAATTGCATCATTTTATTAAAGTTAACTTAATGCAAGCAGGTAAGAAATTCACTTTTCATATAAATTTACCTAAAATAATCAGTTCATCGGTTTCCATGAAATGAGTATACATTATCAGCACTTAAACTGATAATTATTACAACCATTTAAGTGGAATGAGATATTTTCAATTTTCTTTAGTTTACTTTGTAACCGTTTTTCGCTTGACACTCCTGACATTTCTGCCTTAGTTTCCGCATCACTTTTCTAATAAGCACAAGGCTGTTGTTTAGAGCGTTCATTTCGTTCTCAATTCGTTATCAGAGGTCACTCAAATCTAGTGGCTGTGTAGAATAGAACTTTCACTTGATATGCCACACAAGAATAAATCACAGGGTGTGAAATCTAGCGATTTCGGAGGCCATTCTTTCTGATATCCAATCCAACATTTCAATTATGAATGGTTGCTCAGAGAACCTTAATTACTATATATATATATATATATATATATATGTATATTAGACTGCATAAGACTTTGGTAGCAGCCCAAAAATGAGCCAAACGGGTCGTTAATGTTGCTACATTAAGTTCCTGTGGCAAGGAACATTATCTCGCATCCACCACACAACTTTAAATCATCTACCGTAAGCTTCTCTAATCCATGGAACAATCTACATATTTCTATTATCGAGTTATCAATATTTAAAAGTCAGGGTTCAGATGTTTGTGGCTAGCCCTCTATCCTGCTGTCATATAAATATTGGAATCTAAGAGACATTTTTTTCTTATAAAAAAGTATTCGAGACATTTTTGGCTACAAAAAATAACTTGACGTTCAAAATTCGTACGACAAACAACGTCCATGCATTGCAAAACAGAAAAAATTATGAATTACAAAGCAGATTGTTTCATTTACACACTACATAATGAAGTCTAGGATTCATAAGCAGAAACAAAGTGGTTCCAGTTTAAATTGTGGAATTAGATTCATTTGGATTGGAATTAGATACGTGAAATTAAATTCAAAAGATGTTAATGGCTTCTTCAATTTTGTAAAGAAACAAAATCAAAATACAGAGATACCAATAACTTGCCATACATAATCAAAAAGAAAACAACAGACGGTTATACTGTTTATGTCTTTTTATACACATATGTCGACTAAACGTATTATGTAAATATGTGCAATATAACTGGTGCACTTTATACAATTGATAAATAGAATTACTTGCAGAGTTACTGATTATATACACATATTATCTATAAAAAACATGCATGCACATTACCTGTGGGTAAATATAATTCTCTTTATTACCTGTATAATAAGCATGCAAAACATATAATAAATAATACGTCTGCATGTATGTACTTTTGGTAAATTATACTTATATATGTAAAACTGAACATAGTGTATACATATGTACATATATATATATGTATATATATATACATAAATCATGTATAAACATACATACACAAATGTTTTTCTGAACAGCACAATGTAAAGTCTCCAATAGCGTTTACAAGAGCAAGAATCCTTCTCTTGCCTGAAGCGCCGTACAAAACAATAGGCAGTGAAATTAAAGCGACCCATAACCCTTCAAAGTGTCGTCCAGCCGTTCATTGGCTCGAGGTTTAGCAGTTAGAAGGACGGGGCGCCAGTTAGGCGGAGATTGGGGTAGTTTGGACCGCACAGAAGCCTCTCTAAAGGCCTAGATAAATGGAAAGCTCTCTGCGGGCCAACTTGCTGTGCAGTGAACTCGTTCCAAGCACTTTTAGGACGGGGATCAGAAGAAATGTTACAGCACAGTGGCCTTCCTCGACACTCAAGACTCCAAAGAGACTAAGCTGAGCTCTAATGGATTTTTTGACGACGTGAAAATATCAATGATGGCTTCGAGACTCGCAGTCTATTGTGTTTTAAAGCATGAATATACATCGATAATCTAGGTAAAAGAGAGTTATCGTTCTGAAGAAAGTTTTTAATGCTAACTTGCGAGGAAAGTTCTGCGAATGTCAACCAAGATAGCGGACAGAATTGTATTCTGGAAGCCTTCGTAATTAGTTCAACCCTTCTATCTCTCTCATCAAAGAAAAATAATGCTACAAAGCTTCAATTAATTTTTAATGTTATAGGTACAGTTACTCAGTTGCTTCATCTATTATTCATGATGGCGTTTGATAATATACCAGCAGCTGTTGTTTGAATAATAACTATAAAATATCAATAACATTTTTTTTCTTGTGCTCATGCTGTCCAGTAAGAAAGTGTACACAAACAACGAAGATCAAAATAGTTTGAGTTTATTTTCTTAACTTTTACTTCACAATGAAGTACTAAATATTTTCATTGTTAACGCTTCACTATGGCGAACTATAAGCAATAAATACAAACAACAATCTTGCTTCCTCAACTTCTAGATCATCGCTACGAACACTATCGCTAGAAGCATAATTACTAATCCTAATATGACAAGAATTATTAAGATGGCATAATTACTACATAGTCTTAAGATGACAAGAATCTTAAGATAAGAATCCAAAATTCATTGTGTATTTCATGCATACCTGAATGGAATGAAGTTTCTTTCTTTGAAGAGTTATTTTTTCCCACGCAATATGAAACGATATGACTGAATTTTAGAAGTGACTCTGTGATGGATCGTGCATCTCTAACATGGTTCTTGCCATGTGCCATGTCACAGATATCATCTCTAGAGTGTTTTATTTCTTTCTTCCACTTCTCTGTCAACTCCAGAACTGAACCTTTTGCTAGAAGAGGCTTAGTGGTAGTGCATTATCGTCTCATACGGCTGGCTTGCTGGTCATAGGATCTTTTTCTGGAAAGTCAGCCATTGTTCTTATAATGATTTCAAATTTGTGGTACATTACGGTAGGAACCTGTCTATTAAATGTTCTTCTTTACATAAACTATCTGTTGCTTTTGAATTTGATTTGTTTTTCTCCAGACCATCTTGTGGACTTGGCAATCCCCGGATGACAGGTAGGATTCCCGGTCTCTGAAGGAAGGAAATGTTCAATAGATCTATCCTCTTTAACGTTCGTAAGGTACGAGATATTATTCAAAGATACCATCGAATCAGGCTCTTTTGGTGTCCCGTATTTCTACCCTACGCTTCTTCATCAAGTCTGCATCACTTTCTCTTCCCCTTCCCCTCGCTCCAACCTTGGCAAGGGTCTGTGCTTAATTATGGATTCGGCCAAATTTTGACGGAAGAGAGGCCCATTCGTCCAATTAGAGACGAGCGCAGTTTTACATCTCTCTCAAAATTGGACCTAAAAATGAACCAGGATCAAGGTTTAATTTCGAGCTGTACTGTATTCGGAGACTTTTATGCGAAACTTGGCCAACTCTGATAAGCACAGAGAAATTTACAGTTAAACTTGGTCGGTAGTAAAATTCAGAACTCGCTTGCAGGCATTTGGCAGATGTAAATGGTGAAAAACTTGATCCTGTCCCCAAGAAGTAGTTCGTCGTAAATCTAAAGCCCCAGTAATGCACATTCAATGAGAACCATTTCGATTACAGCACGAGAAATTGATCGCCAAGATATTGAACGAGAATGTGATGCTGCTTAACGTGACCATTGAATAAAAAATAAATGTTCTGGGTGTGAAAATAAATGTTCAATTTTACTGGGTGTGATCTCCAATTCATAATGGTTTTGAAGAAAGTATTAGTTTTCGTTTTCCGAAATACATTTCTGAGCTGAATATTTGTGTGAAATTCTGGCTCTACGATCAGCACTGCTTCCCTGGAAAAAGTTTTCCCTTCACCTGAACTTTTTTGCGAGTTCCAAGGCACGGCAATCATTAGCAGTTCTTTGGTGTCTTGGATGCTAGCTAATTTAAATGAATACTGAAATCTTTTTCTCAATTAATTTCTAGTCCCAATTTTTTATAGAGTGAAATCACCTAGCGAACAGGGTTCACACAAATCGTTTTCAAGACAAATAAAAAATTATTTAGCTAGTTATTTCGCTTCAGGAACACATAGTTGTTTAATGCAAGCCCTTGAGATATCTTGAGACAAAACGGAGTAAACTTAAACGTTCCAGCATACTGGCTGCAACACACTGGCTGAAATAAATTCAAGGTAAATTATTGGTACGTTCTCATTTTTTGTTTACAAATCTTAATAAACAGGGAAAGAAAAAAAATAACACTAAAGAACATCAAAACATATTTGCACCTCTTTGTCCAAAGCATCATTAAGTATAATGTTTACCACAGTTTTTCTTAATTTATTGATGTGTTATAACGGAATGCTGTATGCTGTGCAGTGTTTAGCGCAGTATCCCGTAAATATCAGGCCCTGAGTATAACAATGCAGTATAACTTCAGTATGCTGCACAGTATAAAGTGCAGCATTTATATAGTATCCAACTTTAATATTCAGATCACTGTTACTCATAACATCACTTTAATATTCAGATCACTGTTACTCATAACATCACTTTAATATTCAGATCACTGTTACTCATAACATCACTTTAATATTCAGATCACTGTTACTCATAACATCACTTTAATATTCAGATCAGTGTTACTCATAACATCACTTTAATATTCAGATCAATGTTACTCATAACATCACTTTGATATTCAGATCAATGTTACTCATAACATCACTTTGATATTCATATCAATGTTACTCATAACATCACTTTGTAACTATGATAAGGATTTAGTAAAGTTTATTCATATTATTTGATTAGGAATAAAACACAGTATTTCCTCTGTTCAGTACCGTCTTCAGCACAATGTTACCCACTTTTCGGTCGAGTATAGAGCATGTCATATTTCTAGGATCTGGTACACTACCCTTCTATTAACCGGTACACTACCCCTCTATTAACCGGTACCCTACCCCTCTTCTAACCGGTACCCTACCCCTCTACTAACCGGTACCCTACCCCTCTACTAACCGGTA
>VCRD01003399.1:45173-62170 GCA_006783055.1 Trinorchestia longiramus | reverse complement strand
AAACACGACTGCAGAGTTACCAACAAACACGACTGCAGAGTTACCAACAAACACGGCTGCAGAGTTACCTACAAACACGACTGCAGAGTTACCAACAAACACGACTGCAGAGTTATCTACAAACACGACTGCAGAGTTACTAACAAAGGTAGCACTGATACCTCGACTCTGACCATAAAATACCTCAATGACCCACTGGATTTGGCAAGGATTTGCTCATAGGTAGAAGCTTCAGATAAATACAATTTGAGTCTCTTGAATACAGAGGCGGTGTTCAATACAAGACAAATTTTTCAGATCTTAGTTTCTGCGGTATAACTGTTATATTTGACCGCGTCAAGAATCAAGAAGGATCTTGCTTCATTCCTTTTCAGACAAAGCTAAACAAGAGCATCGACCAGACACCGAAATAGATGTTGCATATTTTCCTCTGCACCAACCCTACAGCGAAGTAATATTTTATTAGTGTGACAGCTCAGGACAGCTTCTATTTTTCGAGTTTTAGATTGATTCTTTGCACTGAAGGAACTCTGGAAACTAAAACATCACCTCCTGCAGTTTTAGTTTACGGTTACGCATAGAAAATCTCATCAGGACCTCTAGTCCGCAGTATTTCCATTGCCCGGAGCAGGAAGTTGCAGAGCAGGAGCAAAAAATGGGTAAGAGAAAGGAGAGAAATAAAAGAAGGGTATGAGGAAGAACAAATCATGTGCTCAAGGGACGCAGCGATACAAGGGCGTTGCGGGACCAGGCTAAATGTCATGGAGTCTTTGTCAAATTTGTCTGTTTTCCTTGAAGTCTTTGCGTCTGCCGAGATGGCAACGTGCCCCCTCCCCCCTCTAGCTGTTTTTTCGAATAACGCACTTCATTTGGATTGGCTGAGGTTATGTGAAATTCGAAACAAAAATTAATTTGATTTCTCTCAAAGCCAATATCTTTTTAAAGACAGATTTCATCGCTCGTTCTGCTGTGCCTCATATGCACCCACCCTCTTTTATACTTGGATCCTCTCTTCTACATGTATGTAGAGCAGCTTCATTTCCGAGGAAATATTTTTGAAACTCAGATTAAAAACTGTTAGATTTTTAACTGAACACTGCGCCCTTCAGGGATGTCCCTGCATGATATCGGTCAATTACAATTCCGTGCCCGAGCAGGGCACAAAATGCTCTCGTATTGCGTTTACACACACTAATTGAGCCGGGGAGACTGAGGAAACAGAGCTATGGTTGCCTGCTTGCTGCATCCCAGCTCCTCGCACACGCTTGAAAGGTTAGTTGTCACAACTTTAAAAAACAACTCTCATCGGCTCCTATGTTTGTCCAATGGCGGCACAAACTTGTGGAGATTTACAATGGGGTACGCACTTGTACATGATGAGTGCATGACGCTCAAGCATAGCGTTCATGTTTGATATTAATCTCGACGTTCATAGATGACTACTGTGGCCGTACAAAGATCCTTCAAACAACCTAATTTTGAACGCTTGAAAAGTGATACCCAATACAACTAGTTAATTCATTTTTATTTGTATGAAACATTTACTTTATCTTTTCTCCAATGCGATCATTTTACCTTAGACGTAATCGTCATGGTTTTCAACCCACAATAGTTTTAAAAGAGTAGTAAAGGTTCAGGCCAAATACTTCTTCAAGTAGCATTGTTTAGTTAGTACTTCATCGTAATAGCACAAACCAACATATCCTCGTCCATCCATTATTCATTCACGTTGTACACAAAAATATGAAGTGTCTTGATTACATTTATTTATATCAAAGTTGTGTTTTATTAAAATCGCTGACTCACGGACGGAAGACTTTATTTTATGTAAGTAGACCATTACTGCAGCGTTTAACTTCCTCAACAACGCCTGTCATGACCTTTGTTTGGCACGTATACGCCCCACAACAGCTAGTATCATGACCTCCAGGTACGTGGTCTTGACAGGTAAGGGCAGTAAATACATGCAGTACTTCTTCTAGTGCCCTAGCTTCATCATTTTTTCTAATGGCATATGCATACGATGTAAGGATCAACCGTATGAACCAGTAAATGATCTGTGAGAGCTAGTATGTCTTAAGGTCGTCCGTGTGAACCAAAGTATGTAAGGGCTACCTGTACGAGCCAGTGAGCCTAAAATTTGTCAATGTGAATCAATACATCTAATGGTCGTCCGTGTGACCAATATGTTTAAGGAATGTGTACCAGTATAAATATATATATAAGGAGGAAAACGAATAACCTCGGCGTGGTGCGCCATGATGCGTAACATGAATGGTTGAGCAAGAGTCAGGGTTTGTACGGTGACTTCATTGTCAATTAAGACTAAGCATCTTTATGTGCTATAAATATTTTACATATAGAAACATAAATCTTCTGAACATAAAAATCTGTACTGTAAATACTTTACAAATACTTACAATGTATACATCCATTGTAAATACTTTACAATGTATACATTCGTTGGTAAATATTCTTGTCTTCTCTGATTCATGGGTCGACTTCGCTGAAATACTTCGCTAATGTACACAAAGGAAGCCTGACATAACAAGGCAAAACATCTTTTGTTTAACCAAACTAACGTCTCATAGAGGTAAGGGTTCAGAATGAAGTCATTGATTGTTGGTTTCTGTTAGAAATTTTTTTAGTCTTAAATTGGAACATTTTTAAGAAACTAAGCGCTTGAGCAATACTTGCAAAATGCTTTATTCTTGTAGCACAAGTATCCACCATTAAAATATTATGACACAATACAAACAGGCTGAGCTAAACAGACATAAAATGCTTCAAACTGAGGAAATTAGCTATCATTGGAGTTACTAACACAATATTGTATCATCCTTAGTTCATTCCCATCGTGAATTTTAACACAAATAACGGCAATAACTGTGAATCTGCATATTCCGATACTCAAATGTGAAGTTTCACATGTACAAAGGTTTGTAAGACAGAAGCGTTCATAATTTCTCTCTGAATCGATTTCTAAATGTAACAAAAAGAAAATTTTTTATGCACTAAATTTCAACTTGCTTGAAAGTTTACATTAGTACCATTATAGATCCAGAATACTCACGTTTCTGCGTCCAGTTTGATGTGTCGTTTATTGTGCTGGTTCTGGCCGGTAGTCCAGTCGATTCTTTCCCTCATGACGATGTCTTTGAAGAACTTCTCATTTTTAGAGTCTCTTCTAATCTTGTTCCTTATTTTGAAGCCCTTTTCTTTGAGTTCCTTCCTTCTGAGCGACAGCGTCGCCCGGAACTTGTTGAGGAAGCTGCTTTTGTTGACCCCATTGAGCACAATGAGTTTCGTATTGTCTTTTTCATTCAAGCTGATCAGTGACGCCTGGACAGACCGGGAGCCTCTAGATCCAAGTTTTTGCGTCTCCACCTCTGCGTCCTGAAACTGACGGGCTACGTGATGCTGGAGCTTCGTCGTCAAGAACGAGGCTAACTCGTCCTTACCGTCCCCTGCCGTCTTCCGTGGACTACCCCCAAGATGCCTCGGTCCTTCCGTCGTCTCCACAAGTTTGGGGACTTCTTCTTCTGTGTGTGGTAATTTGTCCACTCGTTTTGTGTCATTTCTTTCCGATTTCGTTTCACGTTTATCTTTGAGAGCGTCTTCGTTTCTGAAAGACGTGACTTTGCCAGTCTTGTTGTGCCCTTTGGTGTCTGAGCT
This sequence comes from Trinorchestia longiramus, assembly GCA_006783055.1. Lineage (NCBI taxonomy): Eukaryota > Metazoa > Arthropoda > Malacostraca > Amphipoda > Talitridae > Trinorchestia > Trinorchestia longiramus. The sequence goes on along the minus strand of VCRD01003399.1, from coordinate 58,495 downwards.
GTTATCACTTTCACTGCAGCAATCATCACACTGACGAGATGGATACCTACGGCAGATCACTTCTTCACAACCAACCGGGCAACATCCAGCACTCAGCGCACGTTGTTTCTTTTCGGTGGTCTCCAAGGAGTCAACACTGTTCTCATTGGCTACGAGAAGGAGGTTGTCGTCGAAACGCTTGCGTCTGCGGCACAACATGCAAGTTGCGCAGAACGATGCGCAGCAGCAACCAAGTGGCATTGTGCTTGATAAATACGTCTCATTAACTATCAATAAATCTCTCTAATTTTTATAGTAGCACCGTCACTTTCACTGATTCCAATATTTGTTCTCGGAGGTAACAAACTGGCCGTGTATCAGCCACTTATTATCAATCAATAAATCAAAACAGCGATAATACTTAAGGCAGCGCAATATTATGTTTGCATTAAATAGAAGTTCCTCACTTTCTCACACAAAAGATCAAGCAGCCGATGTTTGTCGTGCACTACAAACGTCTCCTAATAACTGCTCAGCTTTCGAACACAAATGAAACCACTCTCATATTAATACTTAATTTATGTTCCTATTGTGCCTTTGGAGAGGAAGAATATGAGGTTTATTATCGGTAGATAATATACAGAATGGAAGCTGTGTACATGTTCGTGAAAAATATTCATTCAAAACACAATGATTTATGGTATATTTTTAATACATTCTTTATAATAATTTCAAATTAGTCAAATCTGATGAAACTTATAACACCAATATGCATTGAAATAGCTTTAATTTTATCTCTTTTAAGCTTTGGAATTTCCACTGGAGCTATCTAGTAACTAATGAGTGATAATAGTTTTAAGGATATATATATATATATATATATATATATATATATATATATATATATATATATATATATATATATATATATATATATATATCCTTCCTATATATACAATATATATCCTATATATGCTATATATACAATAATTTTATTAATATAGAGATAATTAATTTTCTATACCAGCAGCCATATAGAAGTATGTATCTAATGTTGATACACTACTGTGGGTTGATCTTAGGCTTGTTAGTGCTCCGTGCCTGTCACTACGCACACCAAGTAAAGCCCTGCCCTGTGTTGGACGGCAAGTCTGCAGTCTCTTATAATTATTGTGATTTTAGGAACTGGAGGTCTAAAATTCTCGTGTTTTGAACGTTTGGCGGTGACCCTCGTGAGCTTCAGGCTATCCGTTGAAAATTATGATGCACATGTATGTATCAGAACTACCATGTATCCGTACTACCACGCATTCATGCTACCATTTATCCATTTTATGTATAATGTATCCGTACTACGACGTATCCATAATTCTACAACTGAACTATAGCGCAAATATTGCATATTTCAAACAACTGCAATAACACAACAACCATACAATTGCCTGAAGACCTGGATATCTGGATACAAACTGGCGAATGCGTCCATGCAGTTGTGCAATTCGCAGTCCAGGCAGTATTACTGGCCCTGTTTCTCCTTAGCTCCCCTCCTCCTCCCTCCTCTCTTCCATCCCCTGTCCTCACTTCTCTCTCCCTCTCCTCACTTCTCTCTCCCTCTTCTCATTTACTCCTCCCAGACCTCAATTGAGACTAAAGTAGGAGGAGCACTCATAACAGCAACTGCCTTCAGTTCTGAGTCGCTTATTGTATTCTGCCAAGTAAAACTTCTACTATGATACGACTCCAGTGTCAGGTACTTCACGTACTACTTTATAGGATTCTCTAAATAATACGTCATGAAGATCTTCTACCACTTCTTAAATTACAACCAGGACAAGTATTTCATGTATTACTCAAAGTATCATAATCGTGTTGAATTTCTTAATTCTATAGAACACAACGTAACACCAGCCACACATCACATGTTGCATAGTTCATCACATACTTGAAAAACTCTAAAATATTCTTTGGATTTTGAAGGTGGAATTTGGAAAAACCGTTTATGCCTCCGTAGAATGGAAGCATGTTGAACAGCTGTAGCAGCTGTGCAACTGGCAGTTATCGTACAGCTGTTACATTTGTGCAGTTGTACAGCTGTGGCATTTGAAGAGGTGGACCTGATGTTTGTGCGGGTCTTAAAATATGATCAACCCGTCCACTTGACCCACTCCAAGCTACTCCCACTCACCACTCTATAAAGTCAGAACACCACGTAGTGCCAGAATGCCTCCCAGAAGACCTGATGATCGTCAACAACACCAGAGCACGACTCTAAAAAATTGGAATCGTCATGAAAAATCTTTGCCAAAAATACGAACACCACTCAAAAACTATGAAAAACTAATCCAAAAAGGAGAGTAACACCCTAGCAACTAAGAGTGAAACTCCAGAAAATAAGAGCAACACTCCAATTGGATGAGAGCATCGCGCTAGAAAATAACACAACACAACTCTTGAGCTTCATGCACGAAAACCAGAGCCACAACTCCATGAAATAAGAGCGTCACTAGAGAACTCAACTGGTGAGACCCACTCAACTAGACCGCCACGACGGAAAGTGAGAGTCTTTAGCTGATGTTGACCAGCGACTACAGCGCAGGCAACTGCAGGACGCAGCGTGAGACGGCTCCTCCCTTCGCCAGGTGACCTCGCTCGGTCATTCTCGATCAAAAGGACGCCTCCCCTCCTCCTCCTCCTCCTCCTCCTCCTCCTCCTCCTCTCCCTCCTCCTATCCCATCTGAGTTTGGTTGGCCAAGGGAATGTGGTCACCGGAGGCCAGTGCTTATAATTCAATACCTCAGGAGTGATCTCCACGAGACGAATGCTCAGAAGTGACCTCAGTTTCCCTCAGCCTCGTAGCTGTGGATACACAACGTTTACAAAATTATTTAATGTCCCGATGAATTGATACACGAATATATTAGAAAACCAACTCAAAAGTTCATGAGAATCCAACATTTAAATGTCTCACTGAACAGGACTGGTGTTTGGGAACGTTTACTGGACGCATGTCTCACCGACCTTGTCAAAGTTGATGGAACAAGTAGCGCATGTACTTTCCATGTCCTGAATTCCTACCGATGACATCTCATGAGCCGTGTTGACTTTAGCACTGATGAGGATTCACTTCAGTGTGTTCATACTTATTTCATCAAAACAAAAACACTCGAAGTTGTGGATACTCACTGAAGCAAAACGAAGGATTAGTTTCGTTCAGGTATCAGGTCTCATCACAAAGATACTTCGTACTCCACGCTGTTGACATGCTGACGTACGTAGCACGCACTCTGTCGACACACTTGAGTTGACGAAGCCATAGCGTGTGCTATGTCACCGCACATGTGTTGACATGCATGTGACACTCGTAATGTTGACACACTGGCATGGTTGTGTGGATCTACGCAGACCTGCGTGTAACTGGTTTGGCCGAGAGGTCACCTCCAAGTTCACCTGAGAAAGTCTCCGTACTTTGAGACCTTTACTCCATCATCAAATCTGCCATTGCATGCGACAATCGCCGCACTGCAGCTGCAACAAGAGCAAACACTGCTTTTGGAACCAAGGTGTCTTCTTTACTACTTCTGACTGCCCTCTAAAGAAAAATGAATAAAGTTCAATAGTCTTTTGCTGAAAAATGTTCTTTATGTAACACTTAGATTAAAAAAACTGCTGGCTGGTGTGGAGTTGCTAGTATAAGAATACCATAAATCTGCTTAATTTCTCATAGCTCATCAATTACTAATCAGGCCTGCAGGCCAGAGATTGCGAGAAACTTTGTTTATGAACAGGTCTGCTTACTCTGAAAAATGAACGTGTGGCAAATAGACACAAAAATGCACATACGGCAAATAGAGGCAAAAATGCACATGTGGTAAATGGAAGCAGAAAATCAGAAGCCTCAATTCACCAGGAAGTCTTAATCATGCAAATTGGTCACGCTTTGCGCTGTAGGCCTAGGTAAAATACTTGGCTTATTTATGTAACCAAATTTTCGGATTTTTAGGTATTGTTATCAGACGAGCATGTATGCTCAAAGTGGGGAGATCTGTCTAGAAATTCGAGACGGAAAAGCTGCTTCACAAAACACCGTCGAACTCTGAATACGTGTTCATTTCAAGAGTTCTATTATCATCAACATAATTTTGGGACGAGAAAACTTGAGAAACTTCTGTTCTTGTAAACTATACACTCTCATTACTTCATATGCCCTGTTTTCATATTAATTCACAAATGTGCGTGTGGGACAGAAAAAAATAATTAATTTCTCACATAGGAACGTTCTTGAATTGAAATCAATTGTTAAAGAAGAATTATGAAACTCTTGGTGCACTCAAACAAACCCTGGCCTACCACGGAGACACAGGTCAACCACGATGACTTGATAGACCAGCCATACACTTCACTTTACGTGCAAGGTGCTGCCAGACGTGCTGGTGTAGGTGTGGCAGCTCACTCTAGGGCCTCTCTATCTAGGGTTCGTTATCTAGGGTCTCTCCATCTGAGGTTTCTCCATCTAGGGCTTTTTCTGTCAATTCCAATAGGTGGCATTTAAACAGCTCGTGAAAGACAAACCTAAATTTCGAATTTTTATTTCGCTTTTTCAGCTATTCTTATGATTTTTGTATCCCTTTGAATATCGACCCCTCAAGGAAACTGCACGTGGAATAAACTAATTTTCTGCAGCGTTCTCTCCAGTTATGAATAGTTACCTACTATAACGTGCACTCACACGCAGGGCAACAGTCACACATGCAAACAATGGAAATACTCGAACTATGTACACGTGCAAATTTGTCCACATGAATATGTCACAAGAAACAAAAGAACACAATCACGTATCTTCTACAAGATCACTTCACATTTTGCGGTAACGTGCAATAACTCTGCTGCCCAGGGCGACAGTGACGTTTTGTGGCAGCTGCAGATCGTCACACGAGCGTTGAATGCGATCCACAGGCAACAGCTCACTTCATGTTCACTTCATAAGCAGAACGTAGCTGGCCAAAAACTGGAATTATCCGACAATTGTTTCGGTTTGTTCACATTTCTCGTGATCTAAACCTACGAGCCAGCCTTGCATTTCAAGAATCTGCCTCAAACTGTTCGTCAATTTGCACAGCATTTAACTTTATACCCAGGTGTTATAGTAGTTATTCTTTTACACATTGGTACTCGCTGTGTCATCTATAGAGCACACTGTCATACGAGTCTCTTCTAATTCAAAGGAGCCTCTTTCCCCAACACAAATGGATTTGTTTATTGGGTCTCACTTTGTTATAAAAACCCTCGTACTATATAATAACACTCAAAACACTCGTACTAACACCCTCACCATCTCCAGACAAGTGTTGCGTGACTGCAAGCCACATATAATTCGTGAAGACTGCCTTGAGATACGAAACAATAACAACTATTTCCGTAACTCGATGCAAAGCCTTCACGTCTTCCCCCATCTGAATTGTAGCGGCTAATGTTTTGAAATTTTAAGCTAAGGAGTCTGTTTAGACAAGACCTATTTCTTGCACTTGTAAACAAAGAGGAAGTGAGGCATTGTGTTGAACTACGATGTCGGCGGCGTAACATTTTAAAGTTCCTACCCTGAACGCTGACGTGTTTTTTGCACACCATGACACAGGTCACTCTAAACCTGTTCTGTTCCACGACTTTCAATCTCGCTCATTTCAGCAAATGCTCTGCCATTGGTAGGACGGCCAATTACTATCAGAATGGAGGGATAATTTTCCTTAACTTGCATTCAACAAACCTTGAAGTTGATTTCAGACGCCCCTTAATTTTGTGTTTAATTTCTGATCATTCTGCAGTCAAGTCGCATAACTAGTAAAAGCTCAATTGTCATATTTCAGAAGTGTGACTCAATACTAAAGTGAAAAATTGAATTTTTATATTAATAAAACAAAATGTTATGCAATGGAGCTGCGAGTTAATTATGTGACGGAGGTCCGAGTCAACTACCGTGTAATAGAGCTTCAAGTCACATAATATGATGTAATGCTTAAAACATATCTTAATACTTTTGCCGTACTACGGGAGGCCGCCTTCAGGTGCAAGAGAACAAGAAGCCTCTATTTTAAAAACTCCTTTTAGCGACTTATGTTGTTCATGACAGTACAAAGCATGCACACCTGTGCTGCGCAATGCCCAGTGTCAGCTTGCTGCGGATACTGAAGACTCTTTACCTGTCAGACGTGCTTGTAGCAATTGTTATCACAGTTAAGTACGAAAAATTAATTCACATATGAAGTGCGAAATGTATTGTATATTACCGTAATACTTTATTGATATTGAATACTTTATATTACATGAGATGAAGGTACGATCTACCCCTGATTTATCCTAGAGAAGCATTTTTTAAAAAATAGATGAGTAAATAATAAGGCAATAAACCTTAATCATAGTGCGTTATGTCTATTTATGGGGCATACGTTTGATGAGTTTGTGTACGTTTACTTGATGGACAGTTGACTTGATTTACAATCGTTTTCGCACTCAGGACATGAGTCACTCATTCAATGCATTATAGCTAAATAAAGTGACAGTCTTTTGATATTATTTCCTTGGAATGGATGAAATCGTTGGCTTGTTCACTGACTATTTACAGTGCACATTAACTGTTAATTGACTGTCGTTAGAGTGTTGGTATTGACTTGTAAAGTTTTCTGAGTTTGAGATAATGATACTGAAAATCCATGATACGTTTGGGTAGTGCTGATGGGATTTTCAACTACCAAAACTTTACTAAGATATTTTTCTCTGGTTATTACGTGTCTTTGCCCGTGTGACCTGACTGAGGGAAATGAGAGGACTCCCGAATGCGACTTAGCTTTATTTCAGTAAAGTGGCACATTAAATTATTAGATGATTTTGAGCAGCGTTAAGCCAATCTGAAGCTTCCAGAAGGTAAAGATGATACGGTCCAGGACAGGTCTATCCAAGAGAACTTCGGTGACGGCAATTGGTGTGCTCCACAAGTACAGCACGAGTACAGCGTTTAGTTTACTGTGAGCTGTTCTAACTTCTGTGAGTAGTTATTGTGACTGTGAGCTATGACTTGTGAGCTGTGGTTGTGAGCTGTGTGTTGTGACTGAGTATTTAGTAAGTTGTGAGTAATTGTGAAATATGAGCAGGGGTGGATGCCTCCTTCCCGAAGGTCAGAGAATTCTAACCACACGTCATATGTTGAAGTTTACGAGTGATTTTGCTGGGAGAGATACACCTCGATAATGAACGTAAAAAATGTTGCCACAAAAATTTCAATTTAAAATACTCGATGGCTACCGTTACTTAATATAAAAATTATTACAATAATGTGTGCTCAATATGCACGTTTTAATTGTAAGGAGTTGGTAAAAATTACTTGAAGTCTTATTTATTATTAGTCTTTGAAGTCTTATTTTTAGTAGTAAAAATGAAGGCTATTTTAATACTTGAAATTTCATGACATTTAAAGGTATAGAAGTTCATGCTACAGACTTGCTAGAATGTTGCAAGTAGGCTAGACTGTAGACTAGACAGAAACTACATTGTTTACTAGAATGTACACTAGAACGTTAACTAGTAGATGAGCTTACTTTTTTTGATCATGCCCAGCAGAATGCAATGAAACTGCGATAAAAATTGAAACTTTAACTTCTTACCTCATTTTCCTCGTCCATTTTGAGAGTTTAGTTTGGCATTTAAAAGCCCTCCAATTCCTTATATGTTTTGAGGGATGTACTTTTGAAATGAGCATCATAATTTTTATTTCTGTTCCATTTCTTTTTGAACTATTAAACTAATGATAAAACGTGAATATTCTATAAAAATGTCTTATAAATTATTATCTATTTCTCATGGAATAAAATTAAATTCTGAAAATATTTGCAAGCATCTCTTGCTAAGTCAAATTTCATTTTGTTAATTTCATTAACATTTTTAGACGGCGACTTTAGGTCAAGCGAACAAAAAAATTAATGCAAAGAGGAACTTAGGTTTGAAGTTTTCTATTTACTTATCGATCCTACGTGCGTGAAGCCTCGTTTACCTGGAGAATAATAAAAGCCAATAAAATATGCTGCTATAGAAAGTTGTGAACAGCGTGCCCTTGTGAGTCGGAGAAATTTTCTGCTTCCGTGATCTGCTGAGCACTGTGCGTCTGGCACGTACACAAACGATGCTTGGAGGGCGGCCGATGGCAAGGGGGAGTTCGGCCACGCACAATCCACATTTTAATCGAGGGCGTTCTGCCTTTTACGGCACAAGCTCAAGAAACCTCAAAGTCAACACCGAGCCTTCAGCGGAGTAAACTCAGTGAACTTGACAGTGCACGCAGACTCCAGGTACTACAATTTAAAAACTCGGGAAGCAGCCTCTACTTATTGGCTGCTAGGGAGTCATTATAATGAAGAAATATTTTCAAGCAGTTATAAGATTTTTAGAAGTTGATGCTCCACTTGCGAGCAATTACAAACAGAACTCAAAACGAATTTAATTTCTACTGTGAGATAACATTTATCAGTTATTTAAATCTTATGTGTCATGTTAATAAAAACAATGGTAAATGTTTAACATTAGTTGAGATATAAAAATTTATGCAAGAGTGCAAGTAAGTTCACAAACTTCCTGACAATTTAATGGAAAGAGAACAAGTTTTAAAATGTAACTTGGAGAAGCAATCTCGTGAACTTGAGCTCTTATTGCTGACAAAACCATTGCTGTCCATTGCTGTGGACAAAACATTGACAGGCTTACTTTAACAGGGAAAAAATAAATTGAATAGCTGAACCCGTCACAGGTCTTCCTTCTTAAATTCGCGGAGATTTCAAGCAGCACTAAAGTTTCTCTGTTACTGCAAGCACGGAAATGTAGGAGTCGTAAATTTGATTTTTCATTTCGCTGTTATTTAATGCTTAATATATTTTTTAATTTGTTAGGACCTGAAAACTGTCGAAAGACCTGAAATTTAGAAAATTTATACTAGTGAAGTAGAAACTATTTGAAGATATGAAATTAGAGTATCAAGTAATAGTTAGTTTATTACTATTACTCGTCGTGTGCTCTCGTGATGAACTTTAACACAAAACAGGTATTAACCTTGAGACTGATTATCATTTTCATAGAATTCGTACACAAATTTTCTGAAAGAAAATCAGTAGAAGTCTAACAGCTCTAAGGCATATAAATTAATAATTTGTGTTGCTGTAATATTTTGAGCTGAACTTAGCTTAAACATCTTTTTTCCAAGGAGAAGACTTAGTAAAGTTTATTTTGTGCCTGTGCGACACGAGACTTCCACATCAGCCTGGGTGTTCTCACAGCAAGTACCATTAAAACAAGTACCAGTAAAACAAGTACCAATAAAACAAGTACCAATAAAAAAGTACCATTAAAACAAGTACCAGTAAAACAAGTACCAGTAAAACAAGTTCCCTGTAAAACAAGTACCTGTAAAACAAGTACCAGTAAAACAAGTACCAGTAGAGCGCTCACCACCAACACGTGGGTTGGTCTCACACACACACAGTTGTGCTGCTGCCCTGCGCTTGGTCGAGTCTGTACATACATGCGTGTGTGCAGAGTGGTGTGTGTGCAGAGTTGTGTGTGTGCAGAGTGGTGTGTGTGCAGAGTTGTGTGTGTACAGAGTGGTGTGTGTGCAGAGTGGTGTGTGTGCAGAGTGGTGTGTGTGCAGAGTTGTGTACTCTGGCATGTCTTGGATCCGGCAGAGCACTTCTACCTCCTGCAGATATTTAATAATTTAATATTCTAAAATTTAGAATAATGTACATTCCCATTTAAGTGTGTACTCCATTGGAAATGAACAGTTTTTTGATATCTGTTATTTTTAATAACGAAACTTATTCTTATATTATTTATGCTGTGCGTTAAAGATATAGTTTGGTTAGCAGCAAGCATGCAGAAGTACGAACTCCTGAGCAGAAGTCCGAAATCCGGGCCCTCAGATCGAGACAGAAAATACTGACGCTTGTCCATGGTTGTTCTGTGCTGTTGGCTGTAAATAAAGCAGGGGAGGGGAAGAACCCTCGTACAACCACTCCTGCAATTTACTTTCCTCCTGATTTCCTTTCGTGAGAATGTATTTTATGTAAAACTTAACAATGAAAAGATAACAAATAGGTAAGAAGCTTCCAAAACAATGGGTATTTTAGGCCAAAGTTTGCAAGAGATTTTTGATAAAGACTTGAATGGCTTTGATGACCACAGAGCCAGACAGCAAACGACTTCGTTACATTCATCTATTTCCATGAATTTGTTGCTTGTGTGTGTCAGGGTCAGAGACTCAGAATTCAACACACGGAATGTTGAGTCGCTAGTATCTCTACGTGAAACTGTTAACTTTCTCTCATTTGATGCATGTGCGTTTAACATGTGTTTATAATTATCAAATAATTTATGAATGAATTAAAAGGTAAATAATCAAATTATATGCTTATTCTCTAATGGAATTAGCGATACATGTATTCATATTTTCACGTATGTAGAGTTTAATATTTCATTTGTTTCTGTTTCATTATTTCACAATAGTTTTCCTCAACAGAATTCAGTCGAACATCTTAGGAAAATGGGAAGAAAAAATAAGGAATGTAACTGTGAATATTTTCATTTCAAGTTTTTACGCATACTTCTCGAGTGTATTTGAATATGAATGACAATATAATTTGGAGTTTGGATCTGAACACTGTAATCCTGCTGCGATCGCTGCGAGCTCAATGCCACATGAGGATATTGTGCGGACGTGACCACCAACACGAGGACTAGCCAAGCAAGAAACAACAAACTGTCTAACTGTGAAGGGCATCTTGCAACAATCTGTGTTCACAAGACGGGTGTTGAGTGTAGACAGACGGAGGTAGTGGCAGAACACAATTCTTAATCCAAGATGGCCTATGTAGGGACACTAACAGAACACGATCGTTAAATAGAGATGGTGGTCAAGCAGACTCAAGCAAGAAAGTTTTGAGCATTTTTTTTAACTGACCATACAGCACGTGCACATTTAATGCTTAGAAGAAACTTCTAATCAACATCCAAGTACGGCTATGTAAACAAAAACTATGACTAAGGTTCGCTGGATAGTATATGTAGCATAAGATTTTATATTAGTTAGCCAGAGAACAGCAGTATGTATGTCTTTCGTCGTCAATAAAATGTATTAAAAGCATAAAAATACGAGGGTATGCATGCAGGTACAGCGTATCGGTGACTCTAAGTACAGTAACGCATAATTAATGCACGAACAGAACACAAGTGAATGACACCCAAACTCAGACCTCTCTGATCAGCCGAAAAGCGTTGCCTGCTCTCTGCTAAATTTATACTTGAAGAAGTCTCGCGTGTGCTAAACCACAATGCTTTCCCTTCCCTTCCAGGTTGGTCTCCTAACCGGATCACCCCTCCAATCAAAATTCTAAAGAAAATATGTGCAGTTAGTTGGAGTAAGCACAGCAGAACTCATCAAACAGGAATAACAGCATATATACATATATATATATATATATATATATATATATATATATATATATATATATATATATATATAGAAGTTGTATTCATGATGCGGAGTCGCCCCCTAATAATTTTGGTCACGGAATGAAGTAAGTTCTCGTATTCATATATGATAATTTTCTCCTAGTGAAGTAAGATTTATTCATTAGTTACTAGTAGACCCACACATGAAAATTTACCTTTTTTATTGAAAACTAGATCCACACGTGAAAAATCACAGTTTTTACTAAATTTTTCATTTCAATTTGCCAATGGACGCGGGGTTTGAGAAAGAGTTTTCCCAGGTATGGATGTGCCTTTGGTATCCACAATACAATGCTTACAATACATGTACACCCTACGAAATTTCCTCTTATCTAAATCCGTAAGAGCGTCTATTATAAAGGGTAGCCCATAAGTAAGGTACTTTTTAAAACTTTTTTCAAGAAAATCACAATTCCGAAAACAATAACTCAATTTCCAAAATCTTTGGCCTTATACGATAATAAGTGGTAGCCAGGTTACTGGTCAAACTAATTTAAAACATTTCTTTTCGCATTATCAATTAAAAATATCAAAGCATCATGATGAATTTCAACAGAAAAAGGTCAAAAGAAAATTTCTATTTGTGAAAATAAACCGATTGTGTATTCTGGATACCATAATGCAAGTGAAAGGGAATTGAATTGTCACAGAAAAATAACGCAATAGAGTGATTTCTTGTATTTCTTCTATTTCTTTTATTTCTTAAGCTTTATCCTTGTTGCTATCAAAGGTATCGATTAGAAGAGTGTGACACACGGACAGACGGACGGACGAACGTAGCTCCTATTATAGTATAAAAGTATATATTTCCATTTGATTTGCCAGTGGACGCGGGCTTTGCGAAGGAGTTTCTACATTGAAGGATGTGCCTTTGGTATCCACAATACAATGCTTACAATAGGCCTACATGTATACCCTACCGAATATTCTCCTATCTAAATTCTTAAGAGCGTGACAGAAAGACCTTTACATCGACTGCTTCATCCAACGGACACACCTTGAGTCTCTAAAAAATTGGTGCGCTTTGAAAAGTAGCTCGATCCTTTTTGATTTCATAATATTCCTCTTTTGAGCGGGGTACATGAATTCCTGTACTTTTGATTGAGTTTTCGATTCTGTCGTACATAAACTATTTCGCAGATTTTCTTTCAGGGAGTGCCAGGAACTCCGTTTGCCCTTCTGCTTTAGCAATTTGCTGGAAGAAGGCTTTCCTCATTAAGAAGTCATCAACAATTTGTGGCAGTCTAAAATAATAAACAGAATATAACTTTTCTTAATGGCAAAATGCTCCTCAACAGCCTTAATATCGTAGAACGGGGATATGCCGTACCATCTACAAATGTGTTTTTGGATACAAATTGAATCTGGAAATCTCATTAAAACAATGGAATAAACACAAGAAGGAAAGAAACGTAGACTTGCACGCGATAGGAAAAGAAGGCAAAGATCTCAGCAAAGTACCAGTGACACGGCCAATTTTCGAGTCATGGATACTAAGCTCAATAGGAGAGCTTGTTACCTTCTGGGTTAAGGCGGGAATTTTTTTTGCCAACCAGTCGGTGAACTTCAATTTAATATGAGTTGAAATTGCCTGCAGTATAGCACCCACTCGAGGAGAACTGAAAGACCAATTGAGCTTTAGTACTCAGCTTTATTTCTGCATAAAAGTAATGGCCTCAGGGGAAATGGCCAAATCTTCAGGGTTTCCGTCCACAGGGATTTAGGCCCCACGAGTTGTTGCCACCAGGAGTTGGAGTTGCAGCAGCAGTATCTCAGCGATACAAAGAGGGTAGCCAGTAGGC
>VCRD01003399.1:11821-30775 GCA_006783055.1 Trinorchestia longiramus | reverse complement strand
CCATTTGCTGCGGTACCGCACCCTAACGCCGTCCTCTTATGAAGAAATTAAGAACCTCACCAATACTGCATTCAAAACAAAGTGGAAGACTGAGTGGTTGAGGAGGATTCAACTGACGGGGAAGGGACGTCATCTACTGAAAATTCGAGATAATACGGGGCAGTGGCCATGGTCTGCACGCAAGACCCGCAACATTGAGACAGCACTTGCTCGTCTTTGTGTCGGACACACGGGGCTCCGGTCACACCTCTATTGCTTTAGCATTGTGGAAGATCCCTATTGCTCTTGTGGTGCTGAAGAAAGTATCGACCATATTTTTTTCTCTTGCCCTTACTATGCTGCAGAACGTACCACCATGAAAAATTTCTTGACTCTACTAAATGTGCCTTTCTGCTTGAAGAATTTACTTGGAGGTGGCCTCTTTCTAGAACCAACTCATAAACAAATTGTTAAAATAGTTGCTAACTATTTAACATCCATAAGGAAAATTAAAACCATCTGAAATTTCTTAAAAATTGCAACATTTCAGAGAAGTGAACGGAATCTCCGAGTTGAACTACCCAGAAAAACCTCTTGTATCCGTTTTCAGCCTGGGGGCTAAATTTCAGAAAACAATGAAACATCCCTGAAGGCGTGGAGCTGCATGGACCCATCTTCAAAGCTCCAATAAAAGTGAAACAAGAAGAAGAAGGAAAACAGTGCAGAGTACTCTTGCTCCTTCAAATCTCCTTCAGCTAAACAGCATTCAAAACCATAGTCTTTGCCTTATTACTGGATGCTACAAAACTTCTCCTGCAGCTTCAGCGAATGGGGAGACTAATATTTTTTCTTTGTTAGTACACAGATATCTACTCGCGTATCGGTACTATAGTAAATTGCAGCAGCTTCTCAATGAAATTGCTAATAACTTACGTTAAGTTCAATTTCCTTCACAGCGAGTTTTTTCTACACTTTTGCCATCCATGGTATCACGTGTAAAAGCTTCTTTTTACCAATATTAACCTGCAGATTCCAGCTTGCAATGGAACACCATTGGTTTCACTGCTCCTTCCCTGGTTCAAGGTGGAAATCTAAGACTATATTCTTACTGATTTTTTCCCTGTCAGTATCTTCTCTATCCAATCAAAATGGACAATTCCTTCTCAGGATATGCCCCCATATTTTCTGATGGCTCTTTCATTGTTGAACCTACCAGTTCTTCATCTCTAGCAGTGGTTATCCTTTCCAGAGGAACTACCTTAAACTTGAAACTTTGACCTCAAATTCACATGACAGAGTGTGAACTCATTGCCATCAATGAACCACTTCAATGGATTCTGTTGAAGAATTACATAGAAGACAAGTATGTTATTTCTAGTGACTATTTAAGCTCCTTGTATCTCATACAAAATACAAGACCAAAAAATTATCTCCATTTAGTGTATGACATACAAAACAAGCTGTTCACCACTGCTTCTTTCCATGGCATGTACCTGCAGTGTATTCCAGGCCATAAAGGCATCCCTGGCAATAAGACTACAGATGAGGCAGCAATAAATGTCCACTTTCTGTAGTACGGCACACTAATGCTGTCCTCTTATGAAGAAACTTAGAGTCTCACATATGCTGCCTTCAAAACAAAGTGGGTGACTGAGTGGTTGAGAGGTATCCAACTGATGGGAAAGGGACATCATCTACTGAAAATTTGAGGCAATATGGGGTGATGGCCGTGGTTTGCACACAAGACCCACTACATAGAGACAGCACTGGCTCGTCTTCGTGTTGGGCACACGGGTCTTTGGTCACACCTCTATTGCTTCAGTATTGTGTATGACCCTTATTGCTTTTGTGGAAGAAAGTATTGACCGTCTTTTTTCTCCTGCCCTTTTTATGCTGCAGAACATACCACTGGGAAAAATTCTTTGATCCTGCTAAATGTACCATTCTGCTTGATAAATTTACTTGGAGGTGACCTCTTTCTGAAACCCACTCAAAAACAAATTGTAAATATAGTTGCTAACCATCTGAAATTTTATAAAAATTGCAACATTTCAGAGAAGTAAACAGATTCTTTGAGTGAAATCATGCAAAATAACTTTCTGTAACTTGTTTCAGCCTGGGTGCTAAACTTCAGAAAACAATAAAACATCCCTGAAGGTGTGGAGCTGCATGGACTCATCTTTGAAGTTCCAATAAATGTGGAACAAGAAGAAGAAAAAGAAGGATGTGGAATTTTCACTGTTCCCTTTACCAGTTTGACTGGTTGTACAGATTGTAAACGAAGGAAAAACTCGTCTACCATCTAACCTGAAGCTACATGGACTAGTTTGTGAAGTCCCAAATAAACATGACATAGAAGATGGAGAACTGAAGTATGCCTCAGTTCAAACAATACATACAGTAGAATTCCTTTAAACTGGCACTCACTGGCCAAACTTTGTATATTTTTTCATTGTTATTTTCTTCTTTAACTGCTTTAAGCAATTGATATTGTTTTTCTTTTATGTCTAGTGTTTCTATGAATTGTTTGTGATTACTTGGGTGATATTAACTGGCAAATGTAAAGTCCCATGTGTGCCAGTTAAAAAACTTCTACTGTAGTCAGTTTTCTGGCTAGAATGTCAGAGCTGTTTATAAAAAGCTGGCTCTCCCAGTGATGACCTCACTTGGCTGCTTTGTTTGCATGGAATGACTCAGGCTGGCCTTTGAGAATCTATTTTAGACAACCCTGGCATGCAGAATAACAACTCTGGGATGCCACCCTCTTGTATGTGTGTATTAGAGGGAATTATATGCCTGTACAAAGGCCTCAGCCAATACTGGCTCCCAAATCCAAGTCTAAACAAGTCTTCAAGGTTTTGTAAAGTAATACATTTTATGGGCCAAATTAGTATAGTCTATGAGACTTTAAAATTTTATATGAATTCTAATGAAAAATTAAAGTTTTAATAAAATATGGATATTTGTGATGAAGTAGTATCTTCTATTGTATTCCCTTGTAGTGTTTTTGTTTAGATATTTTGGGTGACAGCATTATGATGTTAAGCTGCACCAGACCTAGGTGATAAATATGACTTCAAACTCTGGTAGCTGTAGCATTACTTTAACAACTATTACTTCAAACTCTGGTAGCTGTAGCATTACTTTAACAACTATTACTTCAAACTCTGGTAGCTGTAGCATTACTTTAACAACTATTACTTCAAACTCTGGTAGCTGTAGCATTACTTTAACAACTATTACTTCAAATTCTGATGGCTGTAGCATTACTTTAACAACTATTACTTCAAACTCTGGTAGCTGTAGCATTACTTTAACAACCATTACTTCAAACTCTGAAAGCTGTAGCATTACTTTAACAATTATTCAAGCTATTTGAATAATTACACAGCAGTTATTTTGTATTTGCCCACAGTCTATGATAAAAGTGACTAGGTCATGTTTTGCATTTTTAGCAAAAACTAAACTTGAATAAAACTGCATTGCCTAACGAGTCTTGTTCAAATACTGTAGCTAAATCATCCTGTTGGTTCTTCATATAACGCTCAAACTGATCGTAAATGTAAAGTTTTCTGAGAGAATTATGGTTCAATAAGCTAATGACTATTCAGAGGTGTACTTGAAAATGTATTAGCTATGTCAAATTATACTCTGACATGCAACTGCTCCTAAAAATGATGTTTATTATGCAGAGAGTTCTTGCCCCAGCAGTAGCCTGTTTGAATGAACAACTATAAGTAAATGTTTTGAAAGCCGCATCACATTTGTGTTATGAGCAAGCTGACTGAGGATATTCTGCAAATACAGAATGTTATTCTCTTTTTCTTTTAGCACTGGCACCATTTTCTTTCAACTCCTAAGGCATATGTTTTGTTCCCATATTTCATGCTTCTGTATCTTTTAATTATACTAGTTTAGTGAAAGCATGATGTTTTCATATTATGAACAAATTTATTTCTACTACTTATGAATTTTAATTAGAAAGGATTTCAAAATACAATCTTGATGCATATGTCATGTATTAACTTGATGGAAATGAGAATTTTTTTGTCTTTTCCAATTTAAAAACACCTTGAAAGTTTTTTTCTCATTCAATTTGATGGATTTAGAAATTTTTACTGTTTGTGTGTGGTTCTGTTGTACCTATTGTGTCTGTACTGTAAAGGTTTTTAGAATAATCTCCACAATAAAGAAGGAAAAGAACTCAAAATTGTACCCTGTTTTAGTTAAATGTATATTATTCTTTACAACAGGAAAAGGAATAGTAAAAAGGGTTACAGATACTTCTTCACTGAAATTATGCCAGCAGACTCCAGTTTTGGTCGTGAGAAGGCTGGTGGAGGGAAGAAGGGAGGCACTGATAAAGGTAGTGTGTCAAGGGGACGACGCAGCACAGACAGTGAAATGCAAGACTATTTTGCAACTCAGTCCTCTGTCCTGCCACCTCAGTTCAAGTAAGTACTAACATTACAAGTTAACTACTGAATTAAATTATTTGTGTGTAAATTTCTTGACAAAGATGATCATGAACAGTGAAAAGTCCTTGTTAGTATTGGTCTTGTGGAACTTATTGGAACTCCTGAGGAGCAGAAATAAGAATTTTTCGAATTAAATTTTGGTTTTTAGTTCCCACAAGAGCTTTCATGAATGGGACTAAAAAAGGCTTGGTTGTGTTCTCCTAACTTTTTCAATATATAAACACACTTTAATTGACCAAAAAATGTTTTTTATCATAAGGTATGTAATTATGATATAAAGTTAGCATTTCTTCTTAGTATATGTATGGTAACAAATTCAATGTATCAACAGCAAAGTTGCTTCTTGTTAAGACAGTGTCAGCTTTACATTTTAAGCTTCCAGTTGCAAACTCTCCACTACATATGTGTTCTTTAGTGAAGCTACAAATCAAAACACACGGAGCATTTCTCAAACAATATCTTTATAATTTTGTTAGCAAAGCAGCTTTTTAGTGCATTTAATACACAGAAATAAATTTCTGGATGCATTGTGTACATAGTAATTTTCTTAAAACTTATATATAAGGCAATTGTGTACTTATTTTTTGCAGCTAGAAGGAATTAAGGTATTTCACCTGTAAAGTGGATCAATTGTCTTGTCTATATTCTTATTATTGTATTACCAAATGGGGTGATGCTGAATAAGTGTAGGTATTCCTACATTAAAACAGTCATTAAGTGCACTATTCTATCTGTCACAGAGCAAGACTGAACGAGTGGTTTGCCTTCATTGAGGGGGAGTTTGAGGCCCTTTATGCTCAAAATATTGCATGTAAGTCTTGCAAAATTATTATGATAAAATATTGAAGTTATCATATACTCTGTATGTATTTAGTGCTTCCAATATTAACAGGTTGGTGCATATTTTACCATAATTTTAACATCATTTTATAAATACATGTCATTGAAAGAAATTTGCAAAAATTTAAATGGTAAATGCATTTTCAAAGTAAATATAATTTTTGAAGATGTGCACCTTATATGGTATACATTGCCGTTTTGGAATATAGTCGGTGACCACATGTGGTACACATCACGACCAGCATGTTAATGTCATAATTTTGATGTCAAGCTCAAGTTATGTTGGATTGATCTACTACAGCACATGCTCTCCTGATCTCCCACTGTTGTTTCAAAATAGTCCCTCAATTTAAAACTCTAGCTTCTTTGTTGTTGCTTGGAAGTTGGTGAAAAAATGGCTTTGTACATCTTTTATGCTTACTTTATATTAGTAACTAAGATGAAAGCTATTTTTACTTTCATTTCTCTATTCAGATCACAGGATAAAATTATCTAGGTGCTATAGCTATGTTATACAGGAAATATAACTAAATAATGCTTTATTGTGAACATCAAGCTGGTGTGTTGTACATCCTACTGTTCTTGAAGAATTTTCTACTCATGATAATCTTGAAAAATGTTGGTAGCATTTTAGAAAAAGTTTTGTGTTTCAAAATTCCTAGAAGGCAGTGTAACAGGCTGAGTGTGGAACATGTCTTGGAAAATGCCTTGTTGTCATCACAGTTTTGCAGTAGATCATTAATTCTTCTAAGAGAAGACTGAACTTTCATAGAATGTACTAAATAAATAAAACTTCTTCACATTATTCTAAAAGGCACCCCAGTATTATATAATGACTACTTCTTTTTACCCATACATTTATGTCTAAGATCAGATATGGCACTCAGCAGATAGTTGTTGTTGAATTTCACTCATTCTTTTAATAATGGAAAAAGAAGCTACATATTCAGAATTTTCACCATTGAGCATCATAATAGTTATCACCATTGGCTCACATGGATAAAAGCTGAACTGTTTGGTGCAGTGACCTTGCCTGTGGTATCAGCAGCTTATGCCAGGTACTGCTGGTCATGCATTGTTAGCATACAGTAAATGACCTACCATTTGGGAAGCTTTGGTTTGGTTTTACTCTCTCAATTAGGAATTGCTCATTTGCTAGTTTAGGATCACAAGTATTTCATAGCCACGTTTAATGCTTTATTTATTGTACTTTTTTCTAAGCTACCATGTGTTCTTTAGGCTTCAAAGTGAAACTTTTATCTGGATGTACTCCTGTCTTTGCTGTCTGAGCAGTAGGACTAAAAATTGTGCATTAGTTGGCATATCAGTAACATGCATAAACAAGACTGGTTGCTTAGTCATATTTACACAGCAAGATCATGTTTGAGCATTTTCAGAGAATGGGTCCTCCTTTGAGTCACGATTGTTATTTATCCTGAATCATATGAATAATTTACCCTATTTTTCAAGTTTTACGGCAGTCATAAGATAATTATTGATTACCCTCAAACATGTTGACATGCCTGTACTGTTGAAGGTATTGAAGGAAATGTTTTGTTTTTCTTCAAATGGATGTTGTGTTCAGTGAAGTGATGTGTATAAGTTTTGGTGTTTGTGCTGCTCAGTGCAAGAGAAGGTAGAGAGGCTGAGCGAGCGACTGCAGCAGAAGGAGGATGAGAGCAGCAGACATAGCTCCCTGGTCACTTTCACAGATCCTGCTATCACCCAGACTACCATTACTGGTCAGTTCTTATAACATGTCTGTTTGTGCCAGCAAAAGTGACAAGTGCTTGTTAGGTGACTGTTGACCATAACACGCAAGAGGTAAGTTAACCATGCTTGTATTGATGATAGCTTTAATCTTTTGAATAAATGTGACTTAGATTTACATTACTCTATATGTGGTATGTATAACACATATTTTACCTCATGTGAGTATTGTGTTTTTACAGCTTCATATTTAATACCAAAATTTTTAGTTTTAATCTTGGTGTTTCTGTACAATAGCAAAATTCGTTTCAGAATGTTGTACAGTTGACTGAAAGTTAGCATGTGCATAAGTCATTTAAAAAACACCTCACGTCATGTGAAAGGTGTTCTCCCCACTTATGTGTTGTAGTAATACGTCTTCGAAGTATTGCATTTACGTTAATCTGGAGTCGCGTCACATACATGAAGCACACTTACGAATCTTGCAATTTTGAAAAAGAGGAAGTGGTTGTTGCTGCTGTAGAAGGAGAGAGCATAGTGTGTGTGGAGCAGGTCTTCCAGAATCAAATGATACCGCAGCTTGCTGGGCAACGTTCATACATTAGTTGTACCTCTATGACTGGTCGGGTTCTGAGCATAACTGGTAGTATTCTTAGTATCTAAGATACCAGCTCATTAAGGGGTAGTATTCTGAATATCTAGGATACCAGCTCATTGAGTGGTAGTATTCCGAGTATCTCGAATACGAGCTCATTGCGTGGTAGTAATCTGAGTATCTAGTATACCAGCTGATTTAGTGGTAGTATTCGGAGCATGTAGGATAAGCGTTTACTGAGGCAAATACTGAAACTCTGGTATTTGATGAATTTGGCTGAATCATGCCTGGATTAGAGGTGTGTAATTTAATTTAATTTGAGAGCAGTGGCTACCCTGGGATAAAGGGCACAATTCTTCCTGTTGTTTGTAAGGCAAATTACTTCTTGCAGGACAGTTCGGACAGCATGGAAGCAGCGTGATGGCTGTGGACTCTCCACTGCTCACGTCTAGCTGTAGCACCGGGCTGTCAGCTGGGTTGTCTGCCAAGCAACGCTCCCTACTACCTCCACAGCCACAGCAGCTCAAGATGCCCAAAGGTGACGTGGTGCGCTAAGGCTGTCTTTGAGGCTTGCTCTTGTTTTCCTAAACTCACACTTCTACTCATGTCGAAGCTTCGCTTTCAATTTTGGCAAATCATTCTTCGCATTTTACGAAGATGATAACATGATATTTTACTTGTGAACACTGTAAGAGTGATATTTGGAAAATCATTTTTTCAAATCATCAAATTACTTCATAGTTCATATTTTCCGTGTAAGCGCGGTTTAAAGCGTTACACAAAAAATAACAAGAAACAGTAGAACTCAAGTCTTTGAAGACTTGCTGAACAAAGAGCTGCATTTGTTTGTACAGTGGGAGGCAGCAGTAAGAGCAAGGCAGCAGTGAAGTTACGTGTCCAGACCTCTCGTATCGTGTCATCCTTCAAGACGTCGCCTGTACAGTGTCGCATCACTCGCCAATATCTCGGTCACAGGTGCGTTCGCTTACTACTCCTTCCAACAGATTAACTAAACTCTGGATTTATGGATGAACTTAAATCCATGTTAATGGATTGCCTAAAATCTAGATTAATGGATAAACTTACGTCTAGAATAATGGATTAACTGAAATTTTGATTAATGAATTAACTGAAATCTGGATTAATGGATGAACGTAAATCACGGTTAATGGATTAACTTTACTATGAATTAATGGATTAACTTCAATATAGGTTAACAGATTGCTTTTCATGTTAATTTATGAATATATTTTCAATTTCTCGTACCGAACACCGAAACTGATAGTAATTCTTCCTTTGTTATTTCATAGAAATGTTAAAGTGGGTCATGAGAACTGGAAGAATTTGCTGGAAGTCTGATGTGAGGCGTGCAGTGTGAAAACTACTTAGCACTTCCATGAAATACATTCTTACTCACGCAAAGACTGCTGGTCTTGCGGAATTTGGAATCACTTGGTGTAGAAGCCATGTCGCTTGCCTGCTTCCTGAAGATACGGCTGAGTATGGAAGCATCTGGTGAAGTCATTTACAAGCATGAAATCAGCTTCTTAATATCGTACAATTGAAGGAAACTGATAAAAATACTTATTTTGTCTAAAAACAGCTGTGCTGTTTCATGTCAAATTCATAAATGGAAACCATAACATGTGCTTGTTTTATGACATTAGGTATCATTAGATGTAAATTTATTTAGAAAGATTAATTGCAATACGACAGAACTGAAGAAGTTGGTTTGTGAGTTACACTTGAGGACATGCTTGAATAACCTCTTTATTTGTAATGAAATTCTTTATTTCAGCACAAGTTTTAGATACTCATGTTACGGAAATAGAGTCACAGTACAGCAAAAGATAAATGCGCAACATAACATCAAATCAAGGTTTTAGTTGTGTGTAACATTAATTGCACACCCGTAAATGGTTACAAGCAAATAGTTCTAGAAATAGCATATATAAAGACGTTAGTTGATGAGTAGCTGTTGGCGCCTGTGTGTTCTACTGACTAGATGGTATTGCAGAGACGGCGTGTGGGACGTGGACACCGTGTACAGGGACGCTCTTCTCCTTGCCACAGCCTCTGCTGGTCAGTGTTGGGTGGTGTGTGTGTGTGCACAGTGTGGTGCTTGTGTTGTGTGCCTCTGGTGGTTAGTGTTGGGTGGTGTGTGTGTGTGCACAGTGTGGTGCTTGTGTTGTGTGCCTCTGGTGGTCAGTGTTGGGTGGTGTGTGTGTGTGTGCACAGTGTGGTGCTTGTGTTGTGTGCCTCTGCTGGTCAGTGTTGGGTGGTGTGTGTGCACAGTGTAGTGCTTGTGTTGTGTGCATGTGGTCTATTGTTTGTGGGAGAGTGGTGTCTATGGGCATACAGTGATAAGGTATTCCGTACACAAATCCAGTGTGTACGGAATGTTCTAATATTGCACCCACACCCATATCTAATCAAGCTCATTCCTACTCCCATTTCTATTCACATTTCTATTCCCCTGCTGCTTTTTCTTGTTTACTATTCCCATTTCCTATTCCTACTTTTCCTTGCTGTTGATATTCCTTCTTTTTTCTGTTGCTATTCCTACTTTTTCTTCCTATTGCTGTTCCTAATCCTCCTTCCCATTTCTATTCACCTGCTGCTTATTCTCATTTTCTATTTCCAATGCCTTTTTCTGCTTCACCTTGCGATTTTTATTCCTATTTTTCCTTCCTATTGTAATTCCTACTTCTTGCTATTGCTATTCCTACTTTCCTTTCTGTTGTTATTTTTATTCCTTCTTTCTTTTCTTTTGTTATTCCTATTTCTCCTTTTTTTTGTTTCAATTTTCTATTCCTACTGCTCTAAAGGACTTTCAAGAAAACTGATCTCAAGTCCAGTGGTTGTGACGTACAGACGTCCATGAGACCACTTATGGGTCCACTTCCTAACTTCACTCTCTTGTTGCGAATTTAAGAAGGCGTTGGCCACGGGACGCTGGGGTACGCGATGCATTCCTCTGGCACATGCAATTTCAAGACCGTGCTGTACAGGTTCACCTGTTCCGTTCAATAGAGACTCGCAGCAGAGCTTTTTTTAGTAAATAGTACATAATAGCATTGTGGCCATATGCAATTTTAACCATCTGTATTAGTAACGACACACAACTGTGATCTCGTGCATGTCAACTCACAAAGCTGTATGCTCATAAGACTGCTCTGTGTGCAGACCAGACGGCGTGCATCTGGGGGGCGGAGTGCGGACGAGTGGTGCTACAGTACACAGGACACTCAGGCTCCGTGAACAGCATCAAGTTCCACCCCAGTCGTGAGGTGGTCCTCTCTGCCTCAGGAGACCACACGGCACACGTTTGGCAGGCAGCCATTTCACATGACTACCTCGTCAGTGCTTTCTGTTGTATGTGTGTCTGTAAGGCACATGGTGTTTGCTGTGCTTTGTCTTTAGTGAAAATACTTACCCTAGTTTGAAATTTTGTGTGCTACTGTGATTTTGCATCTACACGCTTGAAATATTCAGGCCCTAAATTTTCGTTTATATGAGCTGCTATGCTTTGCCTCTTCTTCTTAGTTGAAGCATTTAAACCCTGCGTGAACTTTTTGTCGGACCCTGTACCTTGCCGGTACTCAATTTAGATCTTCACGGCCAATTTCCAAATTTTGTGAGCTAGATGTTTATCTATCGTTTTTTGCATTTCGAGGGATTTTATCGAAACACCTACACGGACTCGAAGTCCGAGATGAGTTTATAAACTGCAATAAACTTGTAAAAAAATTCAAGTTCAGGACTCGAATCAGGAACTGGTTTGGTTTGTGATGTACGTTAATAAGTAACAGACGTCTCCGTTTGACATGGTGCGAAGATCATGTTTCTCGTGGTTGTTCGTGGTGACTCCAGCCCCTATTAAATTTATGTAAGTGTGCATCATTGCTTGAGCTCTTATTGTGCAGTATAAGGCAAGTCCTACTCAATGTTACTTAGTTATGAAAAAAGTGTTCTTTCCACTCAACCTCAAATGCCCACTACATTACCAGTTCTCTGAGTCAGCTGAGTGTAGTGGTGCAGTTTATGATAGCGCCATTACTATGCCTGCATCCTCTACTGCAGCATTCCAAAAGAATTTAATCCCTGCGTCTGCTTCTAATAGCGCATTGAGACCTTACTGCTTCATAGCAGCTTGCACTTGACACGTGTGTGCTTTCATCTAGCACGTAAGGTTTATTTCAAATCAGTGCTGAAATACCCGAGGCTTTGTCAGTAATATTTGGCATATGCACAGTAGGGTGCCAATAGCACATAGGGCTAATTTTTCAAAGTCAGTATTTTTTCACAAACGTTTGGGGAAATCTGCCTTGTACTTCGAAACTGTCGTGTGCAAAGTTTGTCTAATCGGTTGATATTTAAAGGTGGTGGATCGATCTTGAACATTTCCTCCTTTCGCCATCAGGTCATGACCACGAGAAAGCAAACTGTAATTTGGCTTCTTGGCCGTAGTGTTTCTACTATCACAGGAGCAAAACTTGCCAGCCGCGGAGACTTTTTATGACGATTTTTCTACGCACACAAGAATGGGAAGAAGACGGTGCAGCTGAGGCTGCAAAAGAGGTCCTCGACTTCTTAACACGAGGTAGTATCCTCACCAATACAGAAACTAACTTGAACAAGAAGAAGAAGATTACCGGATTTTTAGACGAGTGGAAGATCCTGGGCAAAAGCAAAAATAACTCTGGAGTCACGCCTGCCAAAATATTAAAGACCATCTAAAAAAGTCTCCCAGACCTTTTGGACATCGCTCACTCCGATGCCCTCTCTCTAATGACCATTCTTGAAGACAAGGAATTCCTTCGTGCCCAGCTGGAGAAGGAGAGGCGAGGTTCTATGGTTGGTATGGATGAGGAACTGAACGAATCGGTTTTCCGACGTGAAAGCTCTCTCTCTCTCTCTCTCTTTCTCTCTCACGTAGCCGCCAACATACGCTAGAAGGAGATGAGGGGGTAGAGCTGGGGTCGTCATCATCTGAGTCATGAAGTCCAGCCAACGCTGCCAACAACCGACCTCTTCAGACGCTGGGGTCGCTTCTCCACCAAAGTGATTGAGGACACGAGGCCCGTCCTATTCTCTGATCTCATCGAAGCACTTGACGGAACTAGGGTCAGTAGCCGCCAAGCTTTTCGAATTGTGGCGACTACGGCAAGTAGCTTGGGCCACGATCCACAAGAGTTTGTGCTGAATCCCGAGTCAATTCGACAGGCAGGAGCGAAGTACAGGTCCACTTTGGCGAAGGATATCAAAGAGACTTCCAGTCTTTTGCATCTCTTACCGTTCATTGGGGCGGGAAGATCCTTCCTCAGGGCGATGGCACGCGCGCCGAAAGACTCGCCATCTTCGTCAGGGGTGGAGAAGCTCTTGGGAGTCCCAAAACGACACTCAGGAACTGGTAATGCCAGCGCTACAACTATGTTAGAGGCGCTAGAAGACTGGGGGGGGGGCCCATGAACAAATTGTGGCCGATGTGCTTCGATACAACCAGTGCCTATACTGGAGTCATCAATGGTGCGTGCACCATCTTGCAACAGAAGATCGGCCGACCTCTCATTTCACTTGCTTGCCGTCATCACGTCCACGAACTTGTCCTTAAGAACGCCTTTTCTACGTGTTTGGGGTCATCTTCTGGTCCTGAGATCACCATCTTCTGTCGCTTCAAGGAATACTGGTCTTACATCAACCAGTTGGCAATGTAACCTCCCACCAAAAAAATATCTACTGGTGACTCTGGTCTCCAAGAGGGACGATCTCATTTAAGGTTTGAAACGTCTGCTTCAGACAAAACCACCCCGTGGCCACTATAAAGAACTCGCTGAGCTGACCATCCTTTTCTTTGGCGGCGCTCTTCCGAAGACCTCGATCTGTAGCTCCGAAGCGCTCCATCGAGTGCGTTGGATGGCGCGTATCATTTACGCTCTGAAGATGGTCTTGTTCCGGGAGTAGCTGACTGGAGTCGTCACACCTCGAGAAATGTCAGCCCTCCAGCGGTTCTCTCGCCGCCCAAATCTACGTCCTACCATGGTTCGAATCGATGGTTCCATCCTACGCTCCTGCCAATGACCTTGGATTCACTAAAGACATCCATCAGTACCACGACGAAAGTATTCGGAATGCCTGCTTCATCACTCTAAGCCGCCATTTCTGGTACTTGAGCGAAGATCTCATTGGCCTGTCACAGTTCTCCAAAGACGAGGAACAGCGCCAGTTCCTCCTCCAAGTTATGGAGGCCCATCGCCATCAACAGCCCGGGACCTCTAAGGCTTCCCGTCCCCGGCCAAGCCAGCCACAATGAGTGGGATGGCTCCCCAGAATACCTCCCCCACCGAGGGGCTAATACTCATCAAGAGGGGGACCAGCAGCCCCGCTGGGGATTGGATGTCCGGCTTGTCCACTTTCGAGAGATGACATCCCCTTGTTAATAAGTCAGTGCATATGGGTACATAACAAAGTTGTAATCCGCCACCCTAAGTATCAACCGTTGCATACGATGGTTTCTTGCATAGATGTAGCGTTACACCAACGTTGAAAGAAAAATTCAAACGCGAATTTTATTAGCACCCTAATGCACTGTAGGAATTTCATCAAGGTTTCTCAGGAGAACAAGTTTTTAGTCTTAGTTTCACATGTTATGAATTTTGTGGATTGACGCAGCCCTGGTTTCAGTCGGTTGATGTTTTTGATGTTGGGTGCAGCACTGGATACAATCAGTTGATGTTTTGGTGTTGGATGCCCCTCCAGCGTGTCCAATCTTCTGAAGATGAAGTGGAAGGTAGCGGAGAAGAGGAGGAGGATGGTGGGGGTGGAGGAGTGGGATGTGAAGGAGGGGGAAGGGGACGCCACTCCACCCTCCGCACACCTCTGCTCGAGCTCAGGGCACATTCCGGTGAGTTGACTAAATCTACTAGAACTTCTGTCTGCATGGGGGAGGTGAGATCAAGTTCAAACAGAGTTGAGTAAACTGACGATATATGTAGATTTAGCATCTTGGTATTGATAGGGGGAATAAATGGAATGAGGGTAGCATTGGGTAAGAAAACCTTGTTTCTTGGGAAAACATGTGTGTGACAGACATTTAAAAAACTTGAATGTCCTCTAGCCCATTATTTCTTTGACGTAGCCTCAATTGATACCTGGTCAGACTTCTTGTTTTGTGTCTTGAAAGGCATAGGGCGGAAGGAACGGCCAGCATGATGTGACAGAGGTAATAGGTGTTGGGTTGAGGCCATGATTAGGCAGTGCTCTCACTAAGACTGATCTTAATACATTAGTGGCTAAGGTTGAGGCACTCTATAGGGAGGCTAAGGTGGAGGCACTTCCAAAAGCAGATGATGTCTTGACACTTTTAGTCTTTGTGGTGTAAGTGTTGTGGACTAAAGTAATCTTATTAATACGGAGAGCCTACTGTTAGAATTTTTGTAATTTGTTTCTATTCTCGGTAAGATCCTTCTGTGTTAGTGGGTGTGTTGTGCTGTGTAATGTGTTTGTGTGTGTAAGCGCAGCGCTCTGATTTTATCACTAACCTTCCTGTACGCAGCTGAGGTCGTGTTCTATATTTGCCTGTACACAGCTGATGTGTTGTGCCGCTGTCTGTACACAACGGATGTGTTGTGCTCCTGCCTGTACACAGCTGATGTGTTGTGCTCCTGCCTGTACACAGCTGATGTGTTGTGCTCCTGCCTGTACACAGCTGATGTGTTGTGCTCCTGCCTGTACACAGCTGATGTGTTGTGCTCCTGCCTGTACACAGCTGATGTGTTGTGCTCCTGCAGGTGTGGTGAGTGCGGCAGATTGGATGGCTGGGGGAGACCAGGCGCTCACCGCAGCTTGGGACAGACTTGCCTGCATACATGATGCCAATACTGGACAGCTGCTCTCTCAGCTCACTGGTGCTCTTACTGGTCTAGAGTAAACAGGACTGCTTGTGCCACTTTGAATTGAAACCCAAGGGAGATTTTCTCGGTTAGACTGTGAACTAGCAAGAGAGCTAGTACTTGAAGTGAAGCAGTCATTGGGTAGATCTTGCCTCAAGATAAAGTCGTTGATAGTTTATAAGCTTTGGGGACCTGTAAAGGGTTCTTTTCTCACATACCCTATGATATTCCTATGTTTTGAAGGCCGTACTGGGGAAGGACAATTTCACTGTTAATGAAGCCGTGTAAGTTTTCATCGAAGAGTTGGTTTGGCGTCCGTTCAGGAGAGTAGCGATTTTATTAGTTTGATTGAAGTACATCCTTCGCGGCAACTGGGCTTGAGGTTCTCTGTTTCTTTCAAGGCAATTTTTTGGGCACCTTTTTTTCTCGTATGCAACACTTCAGAATAAATTTTCTGTATTCGTTCTTCCTGCCACTGCTAGTATATTTTCACAAGGATACAATTTGAAGCATTTTAAGTCAACAATGCCAATGTTGGCAGAAATTTAGGAGTATTTTCAATATAATAGGTGATTCATCATTTAATCATGCGCATCTCACTGCTCATGTAACTTAAAGCTATAGCGGATATTCACCCTTGGAGCTATCCCGATATGACTGATATGTTTAGGTATATACATAAACTAGCTGTTTTTGTGCTCCTAATGATGCAACTGTTCGAGACTGTTTAACACGTTTCTTAAATTCATATCTATCTCCTCTAAAGCCCCTGTTAACACAGCTATGCACATCGTTGCCGTCAAGCTGCAGGACAAGGGAGTCCTATTCTCATGCCGTTACTGCCCCTAAGCAAGAGTTGTACGCACACACAGGGCACGACCGTGAGCTGACGCATTGTTGCTGTCACCCCACACAGCGCCTTGTGGCCACCGCTTCCCAGGACACCACCTTCCGTCTCTATGACTCCAGGGACCACCGCCACACAGTCTCCGTCTTCCAGGGACACACAGAGTCAGTGCATGACGCTTCCTTCACTAGAGTTCTGTTCCAAATTTGACGCACAGAGTACTGGCAAGTGTGCAGCTGAGTGTTGTACATCTGTCAGGGATGGTGGAGCCATGAGACGGAGATGTTGACGGGTACCAATAATCATCCATATAACTTTGTCAATTAACTAAAACCCATGCACTTTTGGCTCATGGCAAACTGACCTTTAGTAAGTGGCGATATTGAGAGTAGTGGGTCATCCTAATTTAGTGATGCCGAGGAGGGTACTGACTTTTCATACTGATTTTTACGTTTTTCATTTTATTTTTTCATCACCATTTTGGTTATATGCTAAAAGTAATGACTGTTCCCAACATAGTTGAAGTGTAACATTATTGCTAGCTGTACTATTTGGTGAAGAGTGAACTAGCTTAGTTGAATCATCTCAGTATGCTATATGGGATTGCTACGTCGTCCTTGCTGAAGTATTTTACCTTACACTGAATTTGACGGGGTAGTTGCCTCCCGTTGTAGTAGTTTAAATTCATGCTGAACTAGTTTGTTCATTATTTTTCTACTAAACAGTTCCCGTGGAAGTTCCACGGTTTAAATTTTACTGATTTGAAATTATTATAGAGGTGAATGCGTTAAAGATTTGCGACGAATTATTGTGCTTTAAATGAATATTTTTCATTAATACATACAGAATTTCCATTGTGTATCTTATATACTGATAACATGGCCAAGAGAGTACCCGTTGAAATTCTTTGATTTAAAAGTGATGAAATTCAGGATCCATCAAATAAAATACAATTTTTACTTTTACTCGTGGTATTATCAGTATCTGAATATTTTTCATAAATGTATACAGAACTTTCATTTCTATTTTATCTATCGATAACATGACCGTGTAAGAGAAGAAAGCTAATAACAAAAAATGGCGTGTTTTATAGTAATCCGGCGCCTTTGGTATCCACAATACAATGCTTGTAATACATGCGTACTCGTTCTGATTTCAGTTCAATAATTTTTCTTCGGTAATAGATAGGAAGTAATGGGACGGACACACGCAGATACAGAAAGAGAGAGGTGGAGATACATAGTCGATTATATATGTAGATTATTTGCCTTCAAAACTTTTACTGAAATCCTAACTTGAATCATAATATATTGGGGACGTTCCCTGTGCCATTACTAGCCATCTGACCTCATTGACGCTCATTTTACTCAGTGGAGCACATCTGACCTCATTGAGATGTATTTGATCTCATCGAGACTTATCTGACCTCCGTGAGCATAAGAGAAGTAAAAGTATTGTATACGATAGGTATAAAGGAAGTAAGGGATTTCATAACAATTTTTTGTGATGTGTTCATATGTTTGATCACGTTACTGCGTTTGCAGGAGCGTGACGTCAGTTTGCTTCACCAAAGAAGACAAAGTTGTCTCTGGATCAGATGACCGCAGCGTCAAGGTGAGACACGTGCCATGTATTCTAGATCTTCAATGTTAGTCACTAGGGTGAGTGAGTGCTCAGAGATGCTGTTTCTGGCGTTACAAATGAGAGTTCAAACCCTTGCCCTGGCCTCACGTTTTATATATGAGCGCTGGTTAGTAGAAGCATGTTGGTTTAGAGCTTTCCTCACAGTACGAAAGTAGCTAGCACTTCAGAGGTTAAAGAGCTAAAAAGCCTCAATTTCCTTACGTCTCCACTTACGAATCATTTGTCTTTTGTTTAGAGAAAATGACATATTGACAGTGATGTTCACTTTTCATTTGTATAAATTTAATTCTTAAAACTTCCGTTAGTGTGGTGTTGTTTTTACCCTCCCATCCGATTGCTTAGTTTGAATTAAACAAAGAAAACTCGTTGCTTCGTCAGTGCAATTATTTTGACGAGATCGCTTGGTTGAGATCAGAGGAAAGGAAAGAGATGAATTCAGAGTGCTCGGAATAGCTGTAGTTCTGTGGCATGGTGTGCTGTACATTTCGTTATTATGTTTTGTAGTACTTAATATACAAAGCCATATTAAAGTATGTACTGTGTCTGTTGACACACTTTAGCTACTGGACCATCTGTAATGCTATGTACTTCAGTCTAGTTTTGTAGTAAACTGGATATTTGGCCACAGGGACGTTGTATGAGGTGGAGTTCATGGTGGCATGAGAACAAGTAGCGGAAGCAAGTAGGTCATGTTTCTATGCTCAATGACAGCTGGGGCGAGAGAACTGAACAGGCCTTTTTTTTGTATTATTGGCCTCTCTTGAAGCTGTTTCCTTCTCGAGTACAGCGGGATACTGTTGAGCTTATGTTCATGGTGCATATTTCTACACAAACCGACATTGCTCATGACTGTGTAAGTTGCCATGACTGCACAAGTTGCCATGACTGCACAAGTTGCCATGACTGCACAAGTTGCCATGACTGCACAAGTTGCCATGACTGCACAAGTTGCCATGACTGCACAAGTTG
>VCRD01003398.1:41272-60904 GCA_006783055.1 Trinorchestia longiramus | reverse complement strand
CGGCGCTAGTGTTGTGAGCAGCGGCGCTAGTGTTGTGAGCAGCGGCGCTAGTGTTGTGAGCAGCGGCGCTAGTGTTGTGAGTAGCGGCGCAGTGTCCACAAAACGATGCTTATAGTACATGCATACCCGTCTTGATTTCAGTTCAATAATTTTTCATCAGTAATATATAGGAAGTAATAAGACGGACACACACAGATAAAGATAGATAGATAGAGAGAGATGGAGTACTATCTAGGTGATGCTATCAATAGATAAGATATGGAATTGACGTTCTGTATATATTCATGAAAAATATTCATTTAAATAGAATAATTCGTCTTGAATCTTTAATACAGTCGTCATTATAATAATTTCAAGTTAGTCAAATCCAAACCGTGGAACTTCTACGGGAACTGTCTAGTCAATTTGTATAATTTTCGATTCTAAATTTTTTGCAAGCAAAAATCTGTGAGGACTCATTTTCTAATTCAACGCAAGTTAACACGTTGACTCCGATTGCCTGATTGGTGTAAAACTTCACTTTGTACGCATAGTCACTAGAAGGATCTGAAAAAATTACAGAACCTAACCTCAGTGGTACACATACGTACCACTTCGGAGTCAACGTGTTAATTTCACTGACCGAATCCTAGCCAAAACTAAACACTAATTAACATTTAGTCGGGCATGATAGACATAATGGGCTCGCTGGGCAGAATTGTTAGCTGTAAATAAAACTAAGCTTTCACGCTGTGAAATAATAAATAATACATATAAAAATTTTCCTTACTTCCGTGTATTTTTCTATTAGTAACAGCATCAACAATAGAATTTTAAAAACCTACACATGAAGGCCACTTAACATTAAGAGAGAGAGAAGCTCCAGTCAAATACCGTTTTTCAGACCTCAATTAACTGGAAAAACATGAAGTACTAACCAAAGGTAAAGAAGAGAGTGGGGGAAAAACACTTGTCAAGTGCAGTTCTGAATTATAAAAAAAATTATTACTATCAACATGATTCAGCAGCTAGCATAAAAAATTATTTTATGAAACTCTGTAATTAAAGTCGAGTATGTCAAAATATTCTCCCATGCTCTACCATGTGTAGAAGTAAAGTTACTCCTGAATTTGTTGGTGAAGTCTAAACCAAATTAAGGTTGGCACAGATTAGAAAAATGTAGTGGTAACTTTTTTCAAATTTTACCTGAAGTCTGTCGAATGCATCAAATGAATCAGATCCCATTTGTGCTAAAGTCAATATTAACCAAAGCTCATTCATACATTCTGGAAAAGGATAAAATCATTTTTCAGTTAATTTAAATACAGAGGGGAAAAATTAACTATATACCACTAGGGATGCTCATTTAACACGTTGTCTCCGATTGCCTGATTGGTGTAAAACTTCACTTTGTACGCATAGTCACTAGAAGGATCTGAAAAAATTACAGAACCTAACCTCAGTGGTACACATACGTACCACTCCGGAGTCAACGTGTTAAGATTTATAAAAGCAGAATAACAGCGTCATGTTTACTGAAGTTCCTGCATTGCATGCAAGCAAAGATTCTAAGCCAAAATTCAATTCAAAGGTTCCCCTCGTACACGAAAAATTCTATCAAAAATGAAAATTAACAAAACTAAATAACATCGCCGTATATCACCAGCGTTTCTGCAACACATGATGCAATAGTTTCACCTAGATTCATCTCGACTCACCTATATTCAGGCAGACTTACAGCTGCCCAGAGCACTGCTTTAGGTGTCAGAGAAGTATCATTTCTATTACTTCCGTAAGGAGGGAACAAATTGACGAAATTGTTCTACGGCGCAAAAATAAACAAGTCTTCTATTGCTGCACACCGGCTGCTGAATATAAATTTCAAGTTAAATTTTAGCCTGCATTACTCATTTAAAAAAAAAAAACAGAGTATCCCTAGCACAGGCATTCAAACTTAATTGCAAAGCACAGAACGGTTTGATTTGCTGGTACTGGTTGAACTGGAGCCCTCGAAAACGCTCCAAATAAACTTCTATCACCTGTAAGAAGACTCGGACGTCCACCTAAACTCGAACCACTGAACAGCAGCTCTGATGGTTTCCTTGCGATGCTCTTCTAGCGGACACAGTGATGCCAAATGGTTGCTAAAACCGCTATAACGCAAGAAATATTTCACATGGGTCCCTAATGCTCTGAATATATTAGAAGAACAAAAAATTTTGGAGTCATTTGCATTAAATACTTCAGTTCGCTATAAGAAACATAGAAGCATTTTTAAAGCGAAATTTCGAAAGAAGCATTTCTACACTGATTGGATATTTGAGTGGGGATAACATAATTAAAATCCCTAGAGTATTAGCAATAGGTTAGTGAAAAGGTTCAATTTTTATATGACTTAAGTGTCATGCTAGACTTAATGTTGGAAGGTTACATTCATATAAACTTTTTCTACAGAAAATTGCAGCAAATAACAGCTCCCATTGTTAGTTAACACAAATAAATTCAGACAATATAAGCCATGACTAAGGGTAACTTTCTGCTTTCATTTAAATGTCTATATAAGAGAATCTATATAAAGAACGAAATAAGTTTTAATGCAATTAAATCTAGAGCATGTAACAAATGTGTTGTTTACTCAGACTGTTAATTTACAACTAATGATGAAAAACTCTGTCAATTTTCTGTATAATTACTCGCTTAGCATCAATTCAACAGATTAAACATAAATACATAGAGATAAAAAATGAAAATTAATGTGTGATGAGCACGACATTTACCCCAACTACAAAAAAATGCATCACAAATGCAAAATCAATACTCGTATAAGGAACAAATGTAAAGAATTCACTTTTCCAAAGTTTGTAGTGGTATTAATGCCGGAATGTTTGCCTGATTGTGCACCAACTGTTTCCGACCGAGGTGAGTTGTGATCTTGGTGATAGGCAGCAATATTCCAAGCTACACCTGAGAGACGTTTGTTGCTGCGTGAGCTCACTAGTGACACAGACACGTGACACAAACACACACGTGACAAGCAAACACAGACACGTGACACACAGACACGTTCACATATTCGTCAAACTGCTAACGACTTGGCACTGTCCTGTTGGATAAGCATCAAGATAATCTGAAGCACAAAGGAATTATTTTAGTTAAAAAAATAAAACAAGGCTCTTTATTAGTCCTTTTTCTTTATTTCACGTCATTCCACGTCGCACTCATAGCGATTAAGCTAAATGTTCTTTAAAAATAAATAAAAACGAATGCGACGGAAAAAGCGTTTATTTGAATGCAATGTACTCGTATAGATTACACATCAATTTTTTTCCATTATTAGGCTCATGTTAAATCGATGCAAAATAAACGTGAGATTTTTCAGAAGTTACAAATTTTTATTATAAGGTCGTTCGGCAGTAGAGCACAACATCCTTTGGAAATATATTGAGTATGGTAGGCTTATTAAATATGTTAGGTACAGAGGCTTGTCTGGACATGACTTTTAATAAATATATTTTATGTGCTAAACAATGTTTCCATAGAACGTGGTTTGTAAACATTATTTTAACTGGAAAAAGTGTATTATTCGCTAGCAGAGTATGAACAAACTTTCTGATTACATCTTTCTGACGTATCACTACACTATTGTATTGGGTGTGTTAATTTACAATGCAATGTACGATCAAATACATCTTTCCCGCAATGCATTTTAAAAAGAACTTAAAACATTTTCTTTACGTAAAAGAACAGTCCAGCTACAATCAAAACTAAGTTTTTTTTAGGTTTATGATTCTAATTCGAGCACAAAGAGTTTACTTACTGAACACTGCATAAAGTTGAAGGAATACTCAAATGATTATTAAATGTGCACAAACATCCCCTGTTATCACGATAATATTTATGTCTTTCGTACATGTTGCCACTTTCAGGGAATGGACTGATAAGCGTCAGACTATTATTTAAAACCTACATACAGTATGTGACAGACAAATATCTTTAAAGGTTTTGTCTGTGCTAAATCATATACATTAGATAGTTCCAGCCGAATTAGAAAGAATGCGACGGTAAACGTTTTTTATGCATGATATATACATCATTATTGCACGGTCACAGCCGCTGCTAATACAGGGTGTCTCGCAAAAATGTACTGACCCTTTAACCGTTGCTAACATGCTGTCTTCTTTGTGTTGCAGGTGTGAGGTTCGAACCTTTGCGAACATGATTCTTTAATCACATTTAATCATGTTCGCAAAGGTTCGAACCCCACACCTGCAACACAAAGAAGACAGCATGTTAGCAA
This sequence comes from Trinorchestia longiramus, assembly GCA_006783055.1. NCBI lineage: Eukaryota > Metazoa > Arthropoda > Malacostraca > Amphipoda > Talitridae > Trinorchestia > Trinorchestia longiramus. The sequence goes on along the minus strand of VCRD01003398.1, from coordinate 56,628 downwards.
CAGGTAAAGGGTGAGTACATTTTTTTGAGACACCCTGTATTATTGTTCAAAACAAAGTCAGGAGTTCAACTCCTTATATCTCATGACGTTATTTACATTTGAGGATAAACACAACTGCTTCAACATAACCGTTTCAACATTATCACTTCAACACCAGCACCTCAACATTATTACTTCAACATTATGACTTTAACACATATTTCAGTATTGAGGAACCACTTGCACATCAAAAATACTACCGCAATACTACTTTTATTCCTGCAAGCAATCCGCAAGAACTGAAGTGATGAAGTACAGCATGTGTCACGTGCTGAAGTTGTTATCTCTAAACAACTACAGACCTCTGTTCGGAAACAGTTGTACACAGTAGCAAAAAACTCCAATATTCATGCTTCGGAAAATATTTGGGAAATACATTTTTCATCATTGTTTTTTCTACTTTTTAAGTAAAATGTATAACGTTAAAATTATACTCTTAGTGTACGTATCGAATTTTTAACTATTTTTCCCTTTGCATCTGCACCAACTGTTTCCGACCAGAAAGAGAGACAGTGAAAGCATCACTCAGGGAACGCGTCTTACAAATTCATTTCAACTGACCATGTTACATACACAATAATAAAAAAGTGTCGTAGACTGAAATTTTTAAAACGTAATTAGCACAATAAACTTGTGGTTGAGGCGCTAAAGAATATTTACCTAAATTTGCCGTTGATATAAAACAAATTAAGTTTGGCTAGCAGTAATCCTAAGAAAATATGGCAGTCTAGGTTCTTTTACAATTTCATATCGCTCTTAACAATGTTTCAAATTAGGTTCTTGAGTTAAATTAACAAATTAATCTCTTCTCCTGCGTATATCAGAGGTCTCCACGAACCCTTATTTTTTCGAGACACGATCTGAAGCTGAATTATACAATATAATATCTCACCTATATATACTATACTATAATATAGTATATTTATACTATAATATATTCGCAATATCTCACCACTGCTCTAGTTTTGATTCTAGTCTTGTGTAGTTTCTAGAAACGACTGTTTGAATATGCTGTTCATTCACCGCAGTTAAGGAACCTCTGCTCTACATCCTCCGGTCACTTCTTTACTTGAAATTGCCATAATCTTGGAATTCGGAAAGATACACTTGAGCAGCTAGAAGCATTTGCTGAAGTTGTGTCTGTAAATGAGAGAGACGGAAAGGTCAGGGAAAGTACTTCTATCTTACCATTATTCCACAAACATACAAGTACCATACTTAGGAAATATTAGAGCTCTATGACGTGGGAAAGGCATAAGGAAGGGAAGCAATTTCAAATAACTGGTTACATATCTACAAACTAATGGACATATGGCTGCAAATAACTGGTCTCATGGCTGAAAATAACTAATCATATGGTTACACATGAGCAGCAGAATTCACGATGGAAACGACGGAAGTCATAAAAAAGTACGAGGCATCAGGAGTCATGAATAAGCAGGAGGTATCAAGTAGAGTTTCCATAATAACGATGTAAGAATGTGGTTTGGCAGAGAACATTTTTGATGCTACGTCTGACACGTAGTTAATGGTGTGTGTGATAGTTAAGCTGGCGGTTTTATTGAAGATGACCGCAAATTTTCTTCTCGATAGCGACCACGTTCGAAATCACATAAGGGATGTTTTATGAGTCCAACGTATCACAGATCGGGCCTGAATGAAGGAATGAACAGTTTCTTGAGCCAGAACAGAACTATGCAAAACATGTAGGAGAAAAATGAAAGCTAGCTCCAAAGAGGGCAATAATTACATTTTCAGCCAATGCTCATTGAGATGAAATGGTGATTTTGGATATTTTCAAATCAACATTTCAACAATTTGACATGTAATAACATAATGAGGCTTGAAAACAGTTTTGCAACCTACAACTCGTTCAACTTTCACTATTGAGCGGGAAACTAAAACTGGTTTAAGGCAACCTTGAGTTTGAACTTCAATACAAATTATTTCAAATATAGAACTATACAAAAATTCCAATGAGAAAACAGTAAACTTAAAAAACGACTATCATTAAGTCTATAGAATATATTGGGTCGGCCAAAAAGTTTGTTAGTTTTTCAAATGCCATCTTCCTCTTTAAAAAAACAAACGAACTTTTTGGCCGACCCAATGCTTCACTTTAGTTACAGAAAAAAATTAAACTTGAATAACAATCATAATCCGATGTTCAGAGAACATCTTTAGCAACGAAATTTTCGTTAAAAATCTGACATGTTTACTTTATTAAGACCACTGTCCTTCTTGAAGTATATTAGAAGTAACTCCCTTAATTCTACATTCCAAAAAAATTAATGTAAAAGTTTGGTAAAATTACATAACAAACGAGTAAAGATAAGTGATCAATATTTCGTCCACTCATAAAATAACTTGTTTGTTAAAGGTTCATTAGTGAAAACGCACTAGCATTGACATCACTAACCTCGTCAACGAAGAACTGGCTGCGGCACCTGCGCAGCTTCACCGCAGTCCGGTAAATATCGATGTCTTGCTTCTCCTTCATCCTGTCGATGACCCTGAGTACACCTGCTGTCAATCCGCAGGCAGTCACTCCATCGCTGAAAAGGGCGCTCGTTATTCTTTCAGTGAGAATTTAACACGAATTTTTGTGCTTAGTCTACGAGTATGTAACTCTCCAGATTTTTACATTCTTTTGCAATGTATGGATATAATAGAAGAACGCTGAGCTAACAAAAGTGTTATGTTGAAACAAAAATGAATGGGGTAAGCGAGTGGGCCTATGAAAAATAGTCTTGTAAAGAACAATCGAGCAGTGCTTTCTCAATTGTGGAATGAAGAGGGTACGAGAACGTAGTTAAAAAAATCATTACCCTTTGTGTACAAAATTATACTAAATACAATGTATAACCCAACGCAAATAAAAGAGAGTTACAGACAGCTCATCCAAGAGCGAACCAACTATATCAATTTTTAATTGGCGTTTAGATTATGGGAGCAATTTAGAGCGAAAACTTTATTTTTAAATGAAGTATTATATGTTTCTGGGAGCTCAATCTTTCAGTTGTCTCTTTTAACACGTTGACTCCGAGGTGGTACGTATGTGTGCCACTTAGGTTAGGTTCTGTAATTTTTTCAGATCCTTCTAGTGACTATGCGTACAAAGTGAAGTTTTACACCAATCAGGCAATCGGAGGCAACGTGTTAATGAAGTTCATGTGCGGTTTAGGTTCAGATGATTTATTTTTTCATTGAAATGCTTCAGGTAGTATAAACTTTAAACCTTCTCTTTCAACGGACAGGGCACCACACGACAAAATAATAAGTTTTAGTTTGCATTTTATATTTTACACACGTAGTTTACGATGTATTTCAACATATAATACTTTATCGATGAACTAAAAGATGTTTCTAACATTTCAATTTTGTAATTGATTTTTACTTAATTCTAGGATCAAATTTGCAACGCAAGCTGATGTTTCAGCTTCAAAACACAATATCCAACTTAGTAACTGGAAAAATCAAGAAATTTTATCGAAGTTTGTTAATTTGTTCACTGAAAATCGTTTCCTCGTTCTTGTCTATTAACAACTGTTATCGGTTTCAGAGAATTTAATGAACAGCACCCAATTTAATGTAATTTTTATTTGCCTCACCCACACACGAGGACTGGGGGCCCTGCAGCACTGACGGCTGAGCTGTGAAGAGCATCAGCCAGACGTACGAGGCATGTAACGTCTGGGGGACTCGGCTCTCCCCGGCGCCACCCAGTCACTTCGTAGCCGGTCACAGCCATCGTCGACTGGATAGGTGTGTCAGAATGACAACAATTTTGAGATATTTTCAGAGTTATTGAAAATTTACGCCTGGTACAGCAATTCTGTTGACTAGTTTTATAAATTACGTTTAGTACAGTCTCTCTGTTACCTAGTTTTATAAGTTACGCTTGGTACAAAAATCTTTCTGCTAATTTTTATTTTACAATTTAAGTCTTGTTCAGCAACTTCTATGCTCGTTTCTTAAAGTTGATGCTTTGTATAAACGTTTTGTTCATTTTTTAAATACGACTAATAAGAGTCAATTTATTTTGTGACTGCAGTATCCAAAGGAAAAAGTACATACTTAAGAACAAGGAACGGATCTCATTCAAATTAATTAAAATAAATTTTGTCGCATTCCTCATCAAAATGAATTATAAATTTGTTTTAAAAATGGACAAAACTTACACATGCAATCATGTATCGTCGGTGAAAAGTAGACTTCCTCACTTGGTTTGTAAGTTAAAACATTACAAAATTTCTGGATACTTCAATAAGAAAGTACCGATACTTACATTAGACACTTCCAACTTGCGCACACTTTCATTAGAAAGTGCAGTCCCTCCATTAGATAATTTCATTAGAATGTAAAACTCGTACAACGAAGCCAAAGAATTATCGAATTAAATATGACATATAGCATTTAATTTTGTTCTTTAGTTGAAAAATTTTATTTTCACTCTTATTTTCAGCTATTTAGAAACGTAGGCGCTAGGACCGTCTTACATTTACTTGAAAAAGCTGGAAAAACTCGTCATAATAAAAATATTTCTTTCTGAGTTGACCAAAATGTATTCGAAAAGTATGTATATATTATGAATAATAATTATAGCATAAATACATCTATAGCAACTAAAACAAGCATTGAAGCTTCCTCTTGTCCTACTAACAAAATGACTTAGGCTTACAATCTATTATATTTGTATAATACGATTTACTTCTATGAGTAATCAGCAAGATTTACCTCCAACCAAGAACTGAGTGCTTGCAGTGAATATATTTTGAACTTATGAACATCATAAAAACGGCTTCCACTGATAAAAACAAAGATAAAGTACAAACAATGGCCTGAAGATACTTTGCGTTCCGTTCAAAAGTTCCAATCTTCAAAATAATAATCCTGCGCCTAGTTGATTTGTTTTCCCAGTGAGAGAAAAATTTTTTTATATAAATGCATTAAAAAGAGTATTTCTTTAATATTACATATTTTGGTATGAGCATTTTGTTCCCCTTATAGATGAGCTGAAGTCAGCCGTCTACCTCGTTCCAAATTTCCATTCTTTGGCCTATTTACATATATCACCTCCTTAAAACAAGGCCAATACCAACCCCTCTCCTTCTAGATGATCTCAAAACAGCTTCCTGCCCGTCCCAAATCTCCAGGGTTTTCTCCACCTCTTTCATCCCCTTGAGACAATGCCTGTACCATCCTTTCCGATTCGAGATGACCCAAAATTCACCACCTGCCATGTCCCAAACCTAAAAATTTTACCCCACCTGTTTCCTCTGCTTGGGGCAATGCCTCTAGCAGCCCCTCACCTTGCCGTTCGTGACGCTGAGTCTGTGGGCGATGAGGTCAGAGCCAAAGAAGGCCTGGGAGGTGGTCTGTACTTTCACTGGGCCAGCAACGATCTCATCGTCACTCCTGGGAAATATTTCTGGGAATTCCTGTGGTAGAGTAACAGGACTGTTATTTCAGATGAGGAGTATTGAAATAACTGGCATTATTTCAGAGCATTCTGATTATTTGATCAGAGCATTGAAGTCGTAGTGAATTTGACAAAATGAGTGAAAGGTTAAAAGAATTAACAAGTGGAGTGTATGTAAAAATAAACAACGCGGAAATTTTGCTGCCGAGAGCGAAAACATAAATACAATAAAAGAAAAATAAAGCCAAGGTAATGTTACAATGAAACCCACTACAGACTCGTACTGATGTTACGGTAGGTAGGACAGGAGATGAGGCATTCCTAAAATTCATTTAATAATTTATCTACGTATTAATTTATTTGCTTATTCACTTCAAAAGTTCTCTAAAGATCATCTGAAAACTCTTTCACTTAAAACCAAGACAAAAGCGCTCTGAAGAAGATTCAACCTTCAGGTGTGCCTTACAAAACGGACAGAAGATAGGAAGCTAATGATGTTATGATGTTAACCAGCGTCATGCCTGCGATAACAAGGCTATCTCTGACGCATGAAGTGTCACTCTACATCAGTCACCTCACTTCTGAATGCAAATATACACCAATAAATTCTTATTATTCAGACGGCAACTCAATTCAGGTTCATCAGGCAGGCTTAGTTGGCCTTTTTGAACTCCCCTGGTTCTCTAAAATGAGATTTCCGTTTTTCTATCCTGAATTCCGACAAAAAGATTATTTATATTCGCAAAGTCAAAGTTTCATTGAAAAACCAGCCAAGTTACAATTTTACACTGATAAATCATCAAAGTATTTCCCCCTCACTCAGGCGATGACATTTGAGGGTAGGTTGCATTGCTCCATCAGTTGCTTTTTACTTTCAGTTGCTTAGCATTGTCAGTTCCTTTTTTCTGTCAGTTGTTCTTTCTGACAGTTGTTTTTTGTCAGTTGTTTTTCTGTCAGTTGTTTTTCTGTCAGTTGTTCTTTCCGTCAGTTGCTTTTTTCCGTCAGCTGCATTGCTCTGTCAGTTGCATTGCTCTGTCAGCTATTTTGCTGTCAGTTATTTTGCTCTGTCAGTTGTTTAGCTTCGCTAGTTTTTTCTGTCAGTTGCTTTGCTCTGTCCCTACAAACGCAGACAGCTTGCCTCGTCGTATTGGGCGTTGAGAAGCACGACAAATGGGCTTTTCTTAGAAAGAACCAAGTTCCAGAAGGCCTCCAGCCGTCCAGGCAAAGGATGCTCCGTAACCACGTATGCTGTGTCGCACTGGAGTCCGTCGACACGGATGGCGTTGATGTACTGTTGTTGTCCGCTGGTGTTCTTACCATGGAAAATATTTCAATGGAAAGATTTATCAACAGAAATCCTTAGGTTAGGTCAGCCATGTAGTTTTATCACTTTGTCATGAACATATGTTGGTGGACAAGAAATTCTATTCGCATACGTATTTTAAATTTGCCATAAACCATCATATGGTTCAGTAAAACTAATTAGTCAATTTACTGAGTGATCAGATATATAAGATTTTAATGATCTAAACTTGTGTTGAAAATTGTGGACTCTAGGAAACTAACTGAGTACTCATAGTGTGAACTTCAACAGATTTATCAGCAACACTCACAAATAGCTCGATCTGCGGACACTAAAGCACTAATGCAAGTCCTAAAGCCTGGTTAATAATTATAAAAAGATAAAAACATTGCACATCAACAAAAAATACTGCATCCCTACGCTTCAGAGCACAGAGACAAACGAGCAGTGAAGGTTGCCGCTATTTTGCCCTCTTAGTTGTGTCTAGCAAGAATTTGAAAACTAGAACTACAGTATACAGGGTGCAGCAACATTACTTTCTTTCTTTGAAAGGAACTTCCTTTGAAAAAAAGGAAGATACGTTGCTGCACCCAGTAAAATAGAATAGAATAGGGTAACAGGAATTATCAGATTGGTTCATTCCTGAATTGGTATACAAATACCTTGCCGTCTAACGTTAAAGCATCAATCACGCACATGTACCTCGATCACACACAGGCATTTCAATCACGGACAAACACCAGGAATAAAAAAGAATAGGAGGGTAACAGTCATAATCACAATCAACAATTTTTACTCAAAAATTACATGACTCATAATAAACAATAATTATATGACTCACATTACAAAAGATGCTGCTCATCGAGAATGCTGTTCAGTTTGTGGTCATTTCAGTCACCATACTTCTGGTGGACTCGTGATACCTTAACCAAAATTATGGTACCTCAAAAAATGTTGTTGTACCTCAACAAATGTTGTCGTACCTCTACAAATGTTGTCGTACCTTAACCGATATTGGGGAACATTCATCGATGGCGTTGTCCTTGACCGATGTTGTCATAGCTCGATGTTTTCGTACCAAAGCCGATAGACCGTAGAACTGATAGAATGTTATACATTTAAAAAAATCAAATTTTATTACTTACCTGTACAAAAATCCGGTGACTGTCAGCCGGAAGAACATTCGGAGAACGATTGAAAGGCAAATTTTCATTCCAGGAAGCAGTAGAGAACACAAGAGGAGAAGGCAAATTATTCAAACGTTGGAACCAGCCTCGACATTCCTGAAGCGATGATTCCATAGCGTCTTCGAGTTCAGAAACTTGAATCACTGTTTGGAAACCGAAGAGTATTTCGTCGAGTAACTGAAGGCTTAGCTTGAACTGCATCTGGTTCTCAACGAGTCTAGCCCTGCTGGCTCGCATGTCCTCTAAAACTTGCATCAAATTCACTTTTCCGTGGAACATGAGGTAGTCGTAGCAGATGAGGTCGTAGATGACGGTGCCAGTACGACCAATTCCCGCCGAGCAGTGAACAACCGCATTCACTGACGACAATAAACTACGGTAAACTACGGTAAAACTGGAAACTGGTAATCTTTACCGACATGTGGATATTTGTTAATATCACTTGTTGAAAAATTATAACAACTGCTCAGTGGGTACTCGAAAATCATTAGCTTTAAACCAGAACATGAAGAATTGAAATGTAAGATTCTAGGAGTTACTACTGTGCTACAAAGAAAATGGGTTTGATATATATCTGCTACCGAATGTGCAAATGAAAACAATAAGAAACTACGGTTAAATGAGGTATGTGTGTCTACAAATGTATAGCTCTTATACCACGGGGAGGGCCATTGATGAGAAAACTTGTACTGAAAAAGAGGTAGATCTCTTGCTTTCGAGGGCTTGCTCTTGAATTATGTAGGGCATAGGGATTAGACACATCCTCTCGTGAAACTTGGCACACTAACTTTATGACTACTTGCATAGTGTAAGATTACTCATTCATGACTAATTATACAGTGTAAGAATACTCATTTATGAAAAACTGCCTAGTGTAAGACTATTCATTCTTGACCATTCGCAAACGACAATACAACTCATTCATAACTACTAGCAAAAGACAATGTAACTCATTCATAACTACTAGCAATAGACAATGTAACTCATTTATAACTACTCACAAAAAATCATGTAACTCACTCATGACTAGTTGCAAACAACGATGAAACTCATTCCTGACTACCTGCAAACGACAGCGTAACTCATTCATGACTACTTTCAAAAGACAACATGACTCATTCATGACTGCTTGCGAAAGACAACGTAACTCATTCATGACTACTTTCAAAAGACAACATGACTCATTCATGACTGCTTGCGAAAGACAACGTAACTCATTCATGACTGCTTGCGAAAGACAACGTAACTCATTCATGACTGCTTGCGAAAGACAACATGTCTCATTCATGACTGCTTGCGAAAGACAACGTAACTCATTCATGATTACTTTCAAAAGACAACGTAACTCATTCATGACTGCTTGCGAAAGACAACGTAACTCATTCATGACTGCTTGCGAACGACAACGTAACTCATTCATGACTGCTTGCGAAAGACAACGTAACTCATTCATGACTGCTTGCGAAAGACAACATGTCTCATTCATGACTGCTTGCGAAAGACAACATGTCTCATTCATGACTCTTTGCGAAAGACAACGTAACTCATTCTTGACTCTTTGCGAAAGACAACATGACTCATTCATGACTACTTGCGAAAGACAACATGACTCACAGTTTTCATGAGATGTTGCTATATGCCTCAACATCTGTGAGAGCGTGAGTGTCTCTGCAGGCACTCCGTGGTCAGGCCACTTCGTGAAGTGGTAGTGGCTGACACGACGTACCACAGCGGGCTCCTGGTACTTCAGTTCCACCTTTCGTACAAAATTTCACTTACAAAACTTGACTTCTAGTAACTAGTTTGTTGTCAACAATACGTACCATGCGTTAGGTATGGTGGCGAATGAACATCGTTGCGGAATGTGAAGTGAAAACCAAATTAACGTATAATGAAAATTATACTCAGAGATTTTATACTGAACTACTCAGAGCCAGTATAAAATGTGTTTGAGAAAACAATTATGCTAAAAATATATATGTACCTAATGCCAGTAACTAATTATTGAAATATCTATGTATATGTAATTGAGGTACATGTGCGTGATTGATGCCTTCACGCTATACAGCATGGGACTTGGGATAACAATCCAATAATGGATCAAACGGTTTATTCCTGTTGCCATATTCTATTCCATTCTTTTGTATTCTACATTCAAGAAGTTGACAAGAATACGGCAATTTAATTACACGAGTTTGTAAACAAAAATTTTCGTGGTGGAAGGGATCACACTGACTGAAATTACAACACAAAGTGTCTATAGATGAGAAGAGGGAACAACCATCAGCGAGGGAACAACCATCAGCGAGGGAACAACCATCAGCAAGGGAACAACCATCAGTATCCTTTACAGCCATCATTCACTTCTGCCTCCTGTACTGTGTATTGAAAGATGTTTATTAATAAATGTATGCGTGCTCAGTGACGCTCTGAACGTATGTGACGCGTGTTCTGTTATTAAATTTTTATTATATTATCATTTATTATATTATTAATTTTATATTATTTATTATATTATTATTATTTATTATATTATTATTATATTATTATTATTTATTGTATATTATTTATTATATTATTAAACGCGTGTTATTTAAACGTGTTTAAATTATTAAATATCTACATATGATCATAAATTCTTAATTTTGGACTCATATAACGGATGCCGTGTTGTCCGTACAATACAATCAGCACACATTGCCTGGTCTGAAGCTTCAATTGACAAATTTAGCCTCTATGAAAAAAGACAATCGTTTTTATATATTTTTTAGTTTCGTATGAATTTATTATTCATATTAACTTGTTTATGATTTGATTGTTTATGTCTTAGGTTAATAAATAGATTTTATTCAAGCAATCATAATCAATTTTCATTAAGTTATTGGATTTTCCTTTTTAATATTTGAATATTCAATTTTATTTAACTGAGAGAAATTCTTATTAAATGTTTTCCTTATTTACTCAAAAAAAAAAGACTTTCTAAATCACCAGTGAAATTTTTGAAGCTCTGCTTTCATTTTACTCTCACAAAAGACGAAAACCAGTCCCTAAATGACCAGATAATTTTAAACGATCAGGCGATCCTAAACGATCAGGCGATCCTAAACGATCAGGCAATCCTAAACGATCAGGCAATCCTAAACGATCAGGCAATCCTAAACGATCAGGCAATCCTAAACGATCAGAGGATCCTAAACGATCAGAGGATCCTAAACGATCAGAGGATCCTAAACGATCAGAGGATCCTAAACGATCAGAGGATCCTAAACGATCAGAGGATCCTAAACGATCAGAGGATCCTAAACGATCAGAGGATCCTAAACGATCAGAGGATCCTAAACGATCAGAGGATCCTAAACGATCAGATGATCCTAAACGATCAGATGATCCTAAACAACATAGTGATCGTAACTGCTCAGGTGATCTTCAGTGATGGTTGGACCTGGAGTTTGGAGATGGTGCAGTAGGCTGTGCTGTCCGTGCTCACTAGAGTGACTGTGCCGTCAAGATCTGCCAGAGTCACCTGACCCTCGTAGCTGAAATACTTCCCAACTTTCACCTGTACATGAACGTCAAATTACTACAGGGTGTCTCAAAAAAATGTACTCACCCTTTAACCGTTGCTAACATGCTGTCTTCTTTGTGTTGCAGGTGTGAGGTTCGAACCTTTGCGAACATGATTAAATGTGATTAAAGAATCATGTTCGCAAAGGTTCGAACCTCACACCTGCAACACAAAGAAGACAGCATGTTAGCAACGGTTAAAGGGTGAGTACATTTTTTTGAGACACCCTGTATTCTCATTAGTAGGTATTGTTATTGTTAATTATCATTATTATTATTACTTTTATTATTATATTCCTGGTTAAACCAGAAGAATGTCAGATTATTATTTTAATTATTAATATTATTACTAATATCATTATTAATATATTGCTGGTTTAAGCAAATGAACATCAGAATCAAAACAGTTGTGTACTAATAGGTACACAAGTACACAAGAAATACTCTTGGTAGTAGTAGTACTAGTAGTAGTAGTAGTAATAATAGTAGTAGTGTGTAATAGTTGTGCTTGAAGAGAAACAATTAAATGAAAAATTCAGATGTTCTTAATGTGTGTAAGCACATTGAAGAAAATTTGACAACAGTGCTGCAGTTTAATTAGGCGAAATTATAGACCACAAATTTTGAATACAATTTGAACCATAATCAGAGTGTTTCGTTCGCGATTACTATATATCGAAATATTAGAATGACTTACTAATATGAAATACTGGTATTTCATTTGTTTTCTTCAAGAATAGTTGTTCCATGATCGATATCGTTGCGTAAATGTCATAAATAAAACACAAATAAAAGAGTTCTTCAACTTTAACTTCCCTCTAAAGAAGTTTTTCCATTTAAGAGATATTTTCATCAATGATTTGTGCCTAGTTAATTTCCAAGTTTTTTTAATAATAACTCATTTATTCTCGGTTATGATTACTTGATAACTTTTCAAAAGCCGCTGTAATATGCCGCTCAAAAACTTGTGAAACGATCGTTTCTGGAGCTCGATGTTTACTTTTAATTCACTACCATTTAAAATACAATAAATAGCCCTAACATGCAATAATATTTGCAACATATAACATGCTTTATTGTGGAACACCCAATAGCTATGAAGTTATGCATAATATTGACGAGAAGGACGATGCACTTTGCCAATCATTTGAATTCGTTATCTGGATGAGGGAAAATCAGCTATTTTAGTTCAATGATAAATTAATTAATGTAGTTTTTCTTTCCACCAAATACACGTTTAACGTAAGTAGGTTGCGAAACTGGGAATCTTTACCATTATTATGATTTATTCTATTTTTGTGTCTGGATACTGGAAATTATTTTCTGTATGCATAAAAGCAAGTTACTTTTTATTCTTTCTCTTGCATTTTTGTATGCAGGATTATACGCGCATTATTCCGTTCATAATCTGATTAACTCTAGTATGGTCCACCGAATCTCACTTGAAAAAATGTCCATGGATATCATTATTCTTCATGCTTTGCAAATCTAGAATCTAAAATAGAATATGGCTACAGGAATGAACCTAGGGGACCATGCTTGGGTACTACCCAAGTCTTATCCCGTCACAAGTTAATCACAAATAGACACATTAATCCCGCACAGGCACTTCAATCACACACAGACACCTCAATCACACGCAAGCATCTTAATCACACACAGACACCTCAATCACACACAAGCATCTTAATCACACACAAGCATCTCAGTCACACACAGGCACCAATAGAATGGTAAGATGGAGGAACACATGCTTCTCTATGCGTACGTAGAGCTCACCATGTTCTTTTCACTGAAATTCGCCACCATAATGATGACATTGACGTCTTGTTCAACGATCATCCTCCAGAAGTCCGAGATGGTGCACAAATTTTCGTCTTTGGGTCCCTGTGAGGCGATGTAGCGGCGAGTGTCGCAAGCACCCTGGAAAACAGAGCTGTAGTTACAACAGATGGCCTATACAATTCCTAACACAAATACAATAAAAAACTATATCAACTATATTACGTTACATTTCCTTGTCTAATTGTATAGTCATGTTACATTATCTAGTTGTCTTCACTCCATTGTCGGTCTAATTGCCTAATTATGTTACCTTGATAAAATTGGCGTTGATGTAGTCCGAGTTTGGATCATCATTTATGATCTTCAAACGCACCCGAGTGTCGTTGTCTGGAAACATAGGACCGTTTTATTTCACTTATTTTATAAAATTTTGTAAGCTTTTAATTGTTAAATAAAATAAATAGGTATTTAATTGTCAAATCACACATCCTGCTCTACCTAGTCAAGTCGCACCCACTGCTCTACCTAGACAAGTCGTACCCACTGCTCTACCTAGTCAAGTCACACCCTCTGCTCTACCTAGTCAAGTCGCACCCACTGCTCTACCTAGACAAGTCTGACCCACTGCTCTACCTAGTCAAGTCGCACCCACTGCACTGCTCTACCTAGTCAAGTCGCACCCACTGCACTGCTCTACCTAGTCAAGTCCCACGCACTGCTCTACAGTAAGTAACCAAGAGCGGTCTACTCACAAGGGTAGTTGTTTCGATAGCGATTTTTTCGGCGATTTGCAGGTTTTTCGGCATCTGTCATCGGTTTTTCATAGGTAGTGGGCATGGCCTGTAGGAGGGGGGGAGGAAGAGGTGCCATGGGTAACTGTTAAGCGAAATTCTCCAAGAACGCACATGAAAATATCAATAAGCGTTATTTGAACTACTAAACTCTTGAAAGTGTAGAAACTTCCTTCGTAGAGCTGTGACATCGAGGAGATTACAGAAGAATGTAGTAAGAAACAAGGCTGTGACCCCACTATTATTATGCAGATACTGATTGATGGGCGACAATGATTGCATGCATGACTATGGACATCAGCAACTAGTTGCGTTGAAAACGCCTACGTACATCATTATGGTACATAAAATGTATGCAACAGTAATTAATGGATTACTGTATAAATTAGTGTAGTCACAAATTTATGGATAACCACAAGTTTGCGGGTGACGGTACCGTAAGGAAAAACAGCAGTATGAAGTAGAGTATCTACAAGTTTATGGATAATGGTACCTAATGCATTACGATATAAATAACGGTACCTACAAAATACTTACGAATACGGAATGGAGTACGATACCTAATGGATTACGTCATGGAGTACGGTACCTAATGGATTACGTCATGGAGTACGGTACCCAGTGGATTACGTCATGGAGTACGGTACCCAGTGGATTACGTCGTGGAGTACGGTACCTAATGGATTACGTCATGGAGTACGGTACCCAGTGGATTACGTCGTGGAGTACGGTACCTAATGAAATACGTCGTGGAGTACGGTACCTAATGGATTACGTCGTGGAGTACAGTACCTAATGGTTTATGTCATACATAGAGTATGGTACCTAACGGATACTGCATAGAGTACTGTAATAAAGCAGGTAATTACGGTGCCTACAAGCTGAGGGACAGCACACACATAATGACGACACAACACACCGAGAACTGGCGCATGAAGTCACTAGATCCAATGCTCATGTTGAGGTGTTGCTCCATGTCGGCCAGCAGCACCGCCTCCGCCATGGCCATCGTATCTTCTTCGTTCTCGTAGATGACAGCCCCATCTGTGACAGGGGTAGATGGGAAACAGAGTTGTAAGATTATGACGGGAGTAGACGGGAAACAGTTGCAAGATTAAGACAGGAGTTGACGGGAACGAAATTCACTCTACCCACTGCTCTTCCTGGTCAAGTGGAGCTCACTGCTCTACCTAGTCAAGTCGCACGCACTGATCAGCCTACAAAGCTGTATTAGCTACAAAAAATTAAAACTCACCTGCTGCAGT